>CALSCE010009645.1:7231931-7304655 GCA_943593645.1 Bovichtus variegatus | reverse complement strand
TGTGTGTGTGTGTGTGTGTGTGTGTGTGTGTGTGTGTGTGTGTGTGTGTGTGTGTGTGTGTGTGTGTGTGTGTGTGTGTGTGTGTGTGTGTGTGTGTGTGTGTGTGTGTGTGTGTGTATTAATCACAATATAAAATGAAATGTTTCATGTTATAATATGCATATTTAACAATAACCGCCAAAAGAGATTGTCTGAATTCATATTCACACTCATGTTACTGCTAGAAAACTGTGTATTTAGTGCTTATCTAAACATGTATCAAATAAACAAATCTTGTTTCTATGTTCCACACAGTAAAATGATCACAGATATTTTAACAATTGCTCCTTCAGGGGCTCCTGGTGGCCAAGCGGATTAAGATGCTGACATTTTACTTGCTATGTCTGGCTGGGGATCTTTGTTGAATCCCTTCTTTCTTTTCCTCCATTTCCTGTCGACTCTCAAATTAAAGGCAAAGAAGACTTAATTACATACGTACAAGTTGTTTCAATAAGATACACAGCATGCCTATTCAATTACATTTTTAGAAGTGCCAAGGGGCGGAAAACATTTCCATTTCCCCTATGTGACATGTAATGCTGGGGATTTAAATGTAAAAAATAATTTAAACACTTTTTTAATCTTAGAAGTAGGATGTTACATTTAACATAATTTTTATTTCATTTGACTCTCCTAAATTCCCTCTTCCTAAACAGCCCGGATAAAACTTTAACATGATGATCTTCTAATAATCAAACAATGTAAACACCCATACATTTACAGGTTATTTAAATAAAACACAATGATATTGCTTTTAACAGTTGCTTTTAAATAAAGTCCCTTATTTGAATTTTTTTACATGTTAACTTATTTATTAACTATAAAATAGCCGGATTGATGTCGTTAAAGGTCCAGATTTGTCCATAGGGACGCCAATTGAATAGGCCTGGTATATATAAGGATGCTTTCAAAATAATATATACTTTTGCTGAATTATGTGCAGATGTTGTTCATTTTCATGGGTGTATCTTGTGTGTGTCCGGCTGCAGGTACCTGGCCTTGGTGACGGCTCTCTCCTGCGGTGCAGACTGGGTGTTCATTCCTGAGATGCCACCAGATGATGACTGGGAGGACCATCTGTGCAGGAGGCTGACTGACGTATGTGTGTCTTTATTTGCAGACGGAGATGTAAACAACACACCAAATGTCACTCAGAATGCACAAATTTATTTGTATTTCCTCTGATTCCTTTTTTCTTTTTAGCAAAGGGCCAGAGGCTCTCGTCTGAATGTGATCATTGTGGCTGAGGGAGCGATGTCCAGAGATGGTCAACCGATTACATCTGACCAGATCAAGAAGGCAAGTCCTTCCCTCTGATTTACAGGGTTTTATTATGTTCTTAAACAAAAGATACAAAAGAATATGCATCACAAAAGAGACATACAAACCGCCCACCCTAAACCCCAAAACTTGTCGTCACCACGTACACAATTGGCCTTGTTGTCAACATAAATATGCAAAACAAGACAGACAAACAGACAAACAAACAGCAAGAAACTATAAAACAATTACATATTTTTGTCCACGCATAGATTAAGACTCCAAACACAAAACATGCGACTCCCCGCAGAGTTTGGCTCATGTCAGGAGCCCTCGAAAATGTTAAATATTTGCACCATTTTCTAATTTATACACCCGATATTCTAAAACCATTCATAGGACGTCTTTTCGAATGCTGCGCCAAGCCCTTCTTTGTAATGTCAGTGTGGGAAAGTATTATTCCAAGTTACACAGAAAACATACCGTACTGACAGGAGGATATATTTGTCTCCAGCTGGTGACTGACAGGCTCGGCTTTGATACTCGCATCACTGTTCTTGGACACGTGCAGAGAGGAGGAACACCCTCCGCCTTCGACAGAATCCTGGTAAGTGTCTGAATAAAACATTAAATATAAAGGAGAGTGCACAGCTCACACACACACACACACACACACCTGATGATCTGACTGTGTGTTTGTGTGTCGTCCAGGGCAGCAGGATGGGAGTGGAGGCGGTGATGGCGCTGCTTGAGGCCACTCCAGAAACTCCTGCCTGTGTGGTCAGCCTGTCTGGGAACCAGGCAGTCAGACTGCCTCTAATGGAGTGTGTGCAAGTGGTACGTGGAAATATTTAGTTAATGTACTTTCTTTGGATGTTTCTCTACTTGTTTTGGAAGATGTGTGCAGTGACATTGCAGTCAGGGATTTCTTCATCTTTCTCTGTCGCTCACTTTGCTACAGACCAAAGATGTTTGTGCCGCCATGGCTGAGGGCAGATTTGAAGATGCCATCCAGCTCAGAGGAAAGTAAGTATTTTCCCCTTAAATGTAGCGGAGTGCAATTGTAATGATCAATTCAATTCATCCATCATTTTAAATTTGAAGACAAGAAAAGAAACAGAATTATTACCTGGCAATTTTAATGATCTTTTCATTTTGGGTTTATAATGCATGATTTAGATTTATTTTTAATTGATTTATAATAAAAAAATGTATTTGGTTGATTTATTAATTGACTATTATTATATACTGTAAAAGTCTATAATACTTTTGGTGGCACTCGCCGGATTTAATAGTTGTATAGTTTCATATGGAGGATGGAAACTGGCAAAATAAAAAATAAACAAATAAATGACTCAATTAATATGCCATTAAATATACCAAAAACAACATAAAAACATTAATGTAGGCATTGATTAATTGACCAAATGTAAGTATAGTTGTATAGCCAGTTTCTGGACTCCAATGTTGATCAACTAATGGACAAAAAGTTGCCCCTATGACACATTGAATGACAGCCCCCCAGAGAAAAGAAAGAAAGAAAAAGATTCCAGAAATAAATAAGTTTGGGAATAAATATAATGAGGGAAAATGATAAAGAAATAAAGAAATACATACATTAAAAATAATAGGTAATGTAAAAATAAATAAATGCAAAAATAAATAATAAATACATAAAAGGGAAAATTCAATAGGAAGGTAAATAAAGATGGAAATTAATACAAAGCTAAATAAATAAAGAAGCAAAAGTAAGAATTTATGTCACATTGTATTAATGAATTAATTCCTACATTTAATATTTTAATATTATTTTTGGTTTAATTCATTTAAAATGTATTTGTCAAGTCATTTATTTATTTTTATTTTGGCAGCTTCCGTCCTCAATAGTCTCAATGAATTGAACAAAGAAAATAAACAGGATAAAGTACAAACATAGAACAAATTAAATAAAACACAGAAATCAAATGATAAAAAAACAAAACATCAATACTAATAGGGATTAACATACCACCACTGAAATATTAAAAAAGAAAAGTGTGCATTGCTCTGAACTACCAACACTCAACCGTATTCATGACGTGCAGGAGTTTTGAGAACAACTGGAAGACATATAAGCTGCTGGCTCACATCAACCCCCCGGATGTTAAGGTAAGGTCACTTTCTAAGCCAGAATCCTCCCACTGTAAATAAAGATTATTCTTTAAGAAAAATAACATTCATGATTTGAGTGTTTTACACCAACATCCTTTTCTCCCATAACTAACTCTTCAGCCCTCTTCTTCTCTCTCTCTCTTACTGACCAGAGCAACATCAACGTGGCCATCATGAACATCGGTGCTCCCTGCGCTGGTATGAACGCCGCCGTCCGTTCAACAGTCAGGATGGGCATCATCCAGGGCCACACCATGTTGGCTGTACATGACGGCTTTGACGGTCTGGCTCACGGACAGGTAAGTGTACATTTCCCTCTTTGCTCCAGACCTCCTTTTGTCATTAATTGGTGAAATTAGTACACAGACTTGAGTAAAACACGTGCTACTTTACCTGTAATCAGTCATATTGAGATCATATGTCATTTACATGTGAAATATACTGAAATATAGTATATAGTAAGAAAATAGCTAAGATACATTGAAATATACTGTACATAAATATAGACAACAGCATGACAAATTATAAATAAATGCTTTCTGAAATATCATTGGCATAGGTATGAAAGGAAAACAAAAATACAACCATATTATGTAAAACCGTCACACATAAAATCAATAGAACCCATAACCACATTTTTTAATTTGCCCTTTTGATATCAGTGTGTCAAGTTTCAAGTCAGCCGTAGTGTCAAAACATAGTTTATCAGATAAAACTTAGTAAATTAAACATACAAGCCTGTTGTACGTTGAAGGTAAAACTTTACAGAGGACAGACTTGGGTCATGTTCTACTTATAACATGTAATATTTTCTATTTTGGTTTTCTTAACTTTTTTCATAAATTTAAAATAACAAGAGACTCTAAATAAAACACACACTACACACAATGTATACTGTAAAACAAACTGTGTGTTTTCTGTGTCTGTTTCCAAACAGTCAGCCGTGTTTTAATATCTGTTAGATTAAATATTAAGGTAGTGTTTTTTTTCTCACTACAGATTGAGCCTATCACTTGGACTTCAGTGACTGGCTGGACTGGAAAAGGAGGCTCAATGTTGGGCACCAAGAGGTAAAACACAAGTTATTACTCTTGTTTCAGTGGTACAGCTTTTGTCACAACACTACTAAAGTGTTCACTGTGTAATCTGTCTCTGTTTCCCAAAGAACTCTGCCAGGAAAATTGTTGGAGGAAATTAGCCAGAATATTGCAAAGTTCAACATCCACGCTTTGGTGATCATTGGTGGATTTGAGGTAAAAAAGACGTGACAGCAATTCTTCTCCTTCTAAACCAGAAGTCATGTCAGTGTTGGCTGATCTTTCTCTCACTGAGAAAAAGCCCTGAAACAAGTTAATCTTCATCTTCTCCCCGCTGCACTGCAGGCCTATGTGGGAGGCCTGGAGCTGGTTCAGGCCAGAGAGAAATACGAGGAGATGTGCATTCCCATGGTGGTTATCCCCGCCACCGTCTCCAACAATGTCCCCGGCTCTGACTTCAGCATCGGCGCTGACACCGCCCTCAACACCATCACCGCTGTCAGTGCCTCAACAGCAAATATACACACATAAGTACAAGACAAAAAACAGCTAAATTCATTCATCCAATGTTTCTTTTCTGCAGACCTGTGACAGAATCAAGCAGTCTGCAGCAGGAACCAAGCGCCGCGTGTTCATCGTCGAGACTATGGGTGGATATTGCGGCTACTTGGCCACCATGGCCGGTCTGGCTGCTGGGGCTGATGCCGCCTACATCTATGAGGAAAAGTTCAGCATTAAAGACCTGGAGGTGAGCTGATGACAGGACAAGTTTATCAAGTTTTCAGTTTTAAGATTCTCTGCACGTTAACCTTAACCCGACCTCTGGGCTCCTCACAGGCCTTTACTTTCTATGTATCCACATATCTCACAGGTGCTTTAGTCCTTCATTCAAATTTCTCATGAGTTTGTCAATCAATTTGTTCCTAATGACTTCATATTGTTTCTAATTCTGTTTGAATTAGTGATTTTTTTTAATTACCAATGTATTGGGGTCCTTGGGGATCCCAGTCCAAAGCACCCAATTGCAGCCTTTGCAGCTTTAATGCAGAAGGAAATTGTTGTGCAACAGTTGCAATACACAGTAGGAGACAGTATAAGATGCAAACATTTACAAAAATGTACAAATAGTGCAAAGTGTTTTATACAATATATATATGTAGAATTAGTTTTTAATAAGATGAGCTGAGATGGGGTAAGGTGCAATATTAAGGTGCAATATTCAACAAGATGAGGTAAGGTGCAGTATTTGGCAAAAAAAACAACTAACTAAGTATGAAGAGGGGAGTAAGCTACATATGAATCTAAATATAAAGAATGAAGAATATAAAGATGATGAAAGAGGAAGGGGCACTCTCTCAAGCATTTTGAAGGAGACAGAAACAAAGGCAGCAGACACAGATTTCCTAATGTGCGTTTTACACAATGTGCAAATCAACTGTTACTTTCCTAAAATATTATTAATGTTTTTTTTTTTTTTTTTAGATAAAATTAATTACATAACCAATGTTTTAAGAAGAATTAAGACATTTTGCTATCATGGTTGTTTCTTACCATTGGTAGTCCTTGTTAAATATGTTTTCAGGATGAGAGTTATAAACAGCGATGTGTTCTCATTGTGATCTGTGGACTGTAGATGAACGTAGAGCATCTTTTGGAGAAGATGAAGACAACAGTGAAGAGAGGTTTGATTCTCAGGTAGGTTTTTAGTCAAGCGTGAACTGTGCAATGTCACACTCTCACTCTGGAAGCATATAAATCAGCTATTAGTCCATATCCTCCCAGATAACTGTACAATAATCTGTCACTTTTCATTCTACTATAGGAATGAGAACTCTAATGCCAACTACACCACTGACTTCATTTTCAACCTGTACTCAGAGGAGGGCAAAGGCACCTTCGACTGCCGTAAGAATGTCCTCGGACACATGCAGCAGGTCTGTTAATGCATCAAACGGTCTTTTCTCTCCTTGTTTTTGCTATATTACAATGTGATCAACGATGTACCTGACTGTCCTTTTTTGACTACAGGGCGGCACTCCAACACCCTTTGACAGAAACTTTGGCACAAAGATGGGAGCCAAGACCGTTCTGTGGCTGACTGAGAAGCTCAAGGAGTGTTACCGGCACGGTACGTGCAAATCAAATGTTTCTGTCGCACATTTTGAGACTATATATAATACAAACAGGCAGTGGTGAAATGTAACAAAGTACATTTACTGTAAGTACTGCAAGTATAATTTTGAGGTACTTGTACCCACTTGAGCTTTTCCACTTTATTATTGTTACTTTGTAATTAAACTGAGGAAGACATTGTTGCTTTTCTCCACTAAAATGTTTCTGACAGCCTTACTTACTGGGTACTTTGCAGACGAAGATTATATACACAAACCATGTGATCAGCTGATGCATTGTTGTATCAAACTACAGTGAATGAGTTAGTTTAAATGTAGTTGTAAAATGCCACCTAAACATTCATGCATTAGTAATTATAATGTGTAATCCTAAAACGCACACAGGGGGAAATAATGAATAATTTTCCTTTTGCTCCTACCTTGTCTTATCTGAGGTAACCTTTGTTTTGTCAGGTAAATCCCATTGACATTGGGATCTCATTTTCAATGAAAAACTGGGTACATGTAAAAATGTATACAATATACAATCATATACATGAAATATGAAAACATGATGCAAAACAGTTCATATATTTGTATGTTTACTTCAGTGTCATTTTGATTGCAGGACCTTTGCTTTTAATTGAGTATTTTTTACAATATGGTATTGCTACTTTTACATATGTAAAGGGTCTGAATATCTTTTCCACCACTGCCAATAAGAATGAATAACACTCTGTTTCTCTGTGGTTGATAGTGATGATCATAACATGGCACATTAACCGAACTGTTTCACTTCCTGTGCCCTTTAGGTCGTATCTTTGCCAACACACCAGACTCCGCCTGTGTGCTGGGCATGAGGAAGAGGGCGCTCACCTTCCAGCCTCTAACTGAACTGAAGGAAAACACAGATCTTGAGTAAGATGTTTTTGATGTAACTCACTGTACTACTAGTGACATGTTTAATTGTGAATATTTGGTGTGTAATATCCCTCCTCTGTCTGCTGCAGGCACCGCATCCCTAAGACACAGTGGTGGCTGAAGATCAGGCCCATTATGAAGATCCTAGCCAAGTACAACATCCAACTAGACACTTCCGAACACGCCGACATGGAGCACGTGATCAAAAAGAGGAGTCCTCTCGGGAAATAGTCTGCTCCCAAGAACAGAGCGAGGCAATTTTTCTTGTCCTACTACCTGTTTTATCCTTTCTCATTATTGAAGTCCAGGGAATTGGCTCAATCAATGATATGATACGACACTAAATTCTGTATTAATCCCCCAGTTAATCTGCAGTGATGTTCAGTAGCTTTTACAACTCTCAAAACCTTCAGATACCAAATATCAAGCATCCGATTAAAGACATATTGACAAAAATTTGATTGTTTGTCCTTTATTTTAAATGGAGCAGAATGTGAATTGTCCTGAGAAATTGACTATTAAAATAAGAATCATATTAATTTGCATACAGTGTCCAAGTATATGTACAGTAAAAACACTGATAGGCTATACACAAACAAAGGTTTTGAACATGCTTCAGGCTAAAATTTCATGTTTGGAGCTCAATTAAATTCAAATGTATTTGTATAGCATATACATACACACGTATACATACAGTATATATATATACACACACACACACACACACACACACACACACACACACACACACACACACACACACACACATATATATATATATATACACACACATGCACACACACACTTCAAGTCAAAAACATTAAATTGGGAGCACAGTCTCAGTGTCAATGTTTTATGCTGTGCAGTTATATACAAGTTCCATTTCTTTCTTGAAAGCATGAAAGCCAGGTTTACTTTATCAAATTCACATTAATGAATGTCAAACTTTACAAAAAATTATGAGATTGATAAAAAAAAAATACTCTCATAATGTATACTGTGTACCTTAAAAACAATCCTGTAGAAAACTACAGTGTGAATCCGGAAAAGGAAGAGGAAATGGTTTCTGCAGAGGTCACCGAGAACTCGCGGTGGCAGCCGGGACGTCGGCGGACTGTGTGCCTGCGCTGAGGAAGGGTGCGTGTCCCCAGTGTCCGCTCCGGTCGCCCGGTTAGGAATGCTCCTCACAAACCCGCAGTGTGGTGTTATATTTGATGAAACGCTAGCGGGGACTGTGGTCTAAGAAGAGTCATGGTTTGGCATCGCTTATACCTTTAGTATCTTAGCGTGCGAGTTTGATTCATTGAGCTAGCTGGCGTTAGCCCGCTTCGTTGATTCATAGCACGCTAGGTCGCTAGCTTTGTAGCATACCTGCTAACCGGCTAGCTAGCTAGTGAGCTAGTTTTAGTGCTACTGCCAATCCAGTCGAACAGGAGAGAACCGGACTGACTGCTGAACACAGTCGCCGCTTCGGAAAGAGGAGGTGGTGGCAGGCGGGGGCCGGGAGAACGCGACGGAGTGGAAGTGAGTCAGGAGCGGCTGATGAGTTCAGACCAGAGCGGAGAGCCGCCGCTGCTGCAGGAGGAGGCTGATCCCGGACCGAAGACCGGTGGGAAGGACGAGGCTCCGCTGGGGATCGACGGAGGGTCAGGCGGCATGGTGAGTGAGGCCTTCTTTAGCTAGCTGGCTAAGCTACCCTTTGGAGACCTGTGAGCACAGTACGCCCCCCTCTGCGCGATATTCATTAAGCAACACCTAAAATTAACGTAACCAAGACGTATTTGAAGATTCTACCTTTCAGCTTGACTTTGACTTTGTGACCATTTGCAATATCGCTGTCTGCTAGTGTTTAATCACAAGGTGATATTGATTATCAAGCGTAATATGCCTCAGACACCGCACATACGGCAGCACTTGCACGACGAATTACTAACTTGCAGCCAGTACAGCAGGTGATTTCACACTTATCGTTAGCTTGATCTCCGCCGCAGCCCCTAGTGAGCTAGCTGACGCTAGCTTAGCCACCGTAACAGCAAGCTCGTTAAGTAGTTTGCTGAGTAATCATTAGCCTGTAAGTTAAGTTATGACACTGATGCAGACTGGCGGCAGTGGTATTGGGGGCAGATAAGTACTGATTGAGTGGTTTTTGAGATGTAGGTGATCGATGCCTAGATTATTGGCCGAAGGGTAAACGTTCGTTCACTAACGTTATGTGTTAGCTAATCGTGCTACTAGCTAACTGAGCTAGCGCAGTGACATGCGTTGCAAATACCTGGCCTGTGCTGCGCTGCGCAGTCAGCTGACATTACTTGGCTTTCCACGGCCTGTAACACACAAGCATGCATTGTAACCATGTGTCAAGTTGCAAATAAATGCTCGTGCTCTTTTAAATGACACTGAGGCCTAACCGTATGGCACATCCATTCTCGTCTAATTGGTGGGAGAGGAGCGTCTTGACGCATATTGTAAGTGGCAGCTGTACTTGTCAGGCAGAGTGCTTTTGCTGTCAAGTGGGTGGATCTATTTGCAGGTGACAATGTCAAAAGAAGAAGCTGGTAAATTTGACAGTTTAAAAGTTAGTGAACAGCTGTCATCCACTCCTTGGATATTCGCACAATCCACCGTTGGTTCACATCAGTATCTGTATGCTTCAATATGTACAGTATGTGATCTATTCTTGGCCACGGGTCTTTGCAGGGTCAGGATTTCTCCTGCCAGTCCACTGCCCCTTTGATATGGAGAGACCTATCTAATCCTTAAATAGTGTGCATCAAAAATATAAATATGTTTGTGAAGGCAACACAAAGTACTCTCAACATTGTGTGTGTTCAGCATTTATTACTACAGAGTTTGTGGTTACTCAAAAGTTTTTCTCCTCCTCGAGGTTAACGGGGTAATAGCCTCTTTTGTTCGGCAGGAGATCATGGGGCCCTCTGTGGCACATTATATTGCACTGCTCTGGTTTCCAATTAGATGACATGGAGGCCCAATTGTATGCAAGTGTTCCTGCCATCCTAAGATTGCACCAGGTGATTTCAATTAGTGCCCCCCAATATAAGGCTAAAGTAATAAGTGAAGTCAGCAGGTGTAGTGATGGTTTGCTCTGTCGTCAAGCACTTTGTTGGAGACTACAGTTTAATTCCTCTTTAAATCGGCAACGTTTTTTTGTTGTATTTGCCTGGTTTTTGTATGTCGATTTTGTGATAGGCAGATGTAGCACACTGGCTACATATCTAATATTTATTTATCCAAACAACAAAAAGTAAATATAATTTCAGTCTGACAACACATAACACGTTTGTTATAAGAATATTAAATACACAAATCTCATGGTAGTGTAGGGCTCGGCTGCAAATGAAGCACATCAGTGACATTCAAATCAAATGTAACACTGTCAAATTGCAGAAGTCTAATCTTTTCTAGCTTTACATGCAAACTGTGTATATTGTATTTATGTGGCTATATAAATTGTTTGATTTGATTTTTTGTGCATGTCATTCTGCTTTTTAATGTTGATATGAATTGAACTCCACTGATCCTGCTGTTTTCTGCTTTGAAGGTCACCTCTAAGGGCGCCGGTTTAAACCCAAATGCCAAAGTGTGGCAGGAGATGCCTGTGGCCCCCAGCGAGGCTGTTACCAACAGCCCTCATTGGCCCCCCTCAGACATCAGTGAGGGTGAGATACACTTCCATCAGCCCAATAAAATATCCATCAGGAAACTCTTAATTGATTTGATTAAAATGCGAGCTTTAAAGTGTGAAAAAACTATATTTATTTTATAAAAATGTTGAATGTTGCAGTTGTATTCATGTTTAAACACAGTTTTTGCCATAAGTTCTCACTTATTTGCTTTTTTTTACTTTTTTGTTGACAACACCTGTATACATCTAACATTTATTAAAGTACACACACAATACAAAGCCAAACACTGGGAGGTGTATAGGACTTTTATAGCCATTGTGAAGCAGCCCTGAAAATTAGACAGTTCTGTTGGTTTTCAATGAAACTCTTAACCTTGTTCACAGGTTATTCTGAGCCTTCGTCAGCTGGGTGTAAGCCGTACACTGTGGGATTCACGGCCCTGGATGACAGCAGCTCCACAGCAACAGCTGAGATAGCAGTAAATGGAATGGACCCTCCAGAGTTGGGCTTTTCCCCCGCTGAGTCCACCACAGGGACCTCAGGTCAGTCACTTCGCATCACAAGCAGTCATCTCCACACGCCAACTGTGATTGCAACTAAGGGTTTTCTTGTATTGTATTTATTCATCTTTAGTTTAATATAAAATGTTATGGTCTCGCGTCATTAACGGCCTCCATAGCTTAAATATAATACTGTTCTTTGAGTATTGTCTCACAAATGTGCTTTCCACTGCAGCACACTGACTCACAGTATGTCAGTCTGTAGGTTTTCATACCAACTGATCACCTCAGCAGTGCTAACCAGTGGGTGCAGTCTTTGGTTGACATTAATGAATAATAAGGTTGAATAATGCCGACTGCTGGTTCTTCAAAGCCACATCATTTGATTAACTTTAATTTTAGCTTTTTTGGAAAAGCATTACTTTCACCTTCATCATTTTACGTTGCATCAGTATAATTGCAAGTATATTCACAAAGCATTGTGCACACTTAAATCAAAACTAGAGACCATCTTGCGATGGATCACATCAGCCGCGACGCAAAATCAGGCCAGGGGCGTAAAGTGGGGGAGCCAATGGCCCTTTGCCCCCCTTGATGGGACCACGCCCATCTTTTAAATCGACCTTCATTTTGATCCCAGCTACACACCTGTAACGTTTTGTGACTGTATCTTGCACGGTTGCGATGCTATCACATTCACAAAAATCTGTCCACAGATGTTGCAAGATGTAAACATTACCAGCTTTCCTTTAGCAACTGGTGACAATTTTCAGTATGTTTCATAACCATTTTACAGGCTGGCTCAAGAGTTTTTATTTTATAACATTAGCTTCAATTATTTACAATTGAACATGAGAAGCTTTCACCTTTTTTTGGATATTTCAAAAAAAGAAGAAAGATTAATACAATTAAATTAATGTCAACATTAAAGGCATCATTTAAAAAGTAGACGTATAGAACAGTTGTATTGTATTGTAGCTGACATTTTAGTTTTTTGGTTCTCGGTAGATTCCAAAACTGAAGAACAACCTCAGATCTCCTCTGAGAATCTACGAGAGTCTCTGAAGAAGGAGTTGGAGTTTTATTTCTCCAGGTAAGAGACAAGCACTCAAACCACCTTTTTTATTTTAATTAATTTTTTTTACTGTATAATTTGGAGTGGATTTGTTATTTCCCAAGTCAAGGAAAGGCTAATCTACATGGATTTGTTTTTTTTGTGATTTCAGAGAAAATCTCTCAAAGGATCTGTACCTGATGTCCCAGATGGACAGTGACCAGTTTGTCCCTATTTGGACTATCGCCAGCATGGAGGGCATCAAGGTCCTCACCACTGACATGGAGCTCATCCTGGATGTGCTGAGATGTAAGTGGAGCGTTTAACTCGATGTACAATAAAACGATCTGCATATGTCTGTGATGTCTGTAATGGAATACCTTGACTTTCCCCTCAGCCTCTCCTATGGTACAAGTGGATGAGAAAGGGGAGAAAGTGCGTCCTAATCACAAGCGGTGCATTATCATCCTGAGGGAGGTACCTGAAACCACACCCGTTGAGGTAAAGCTGACTTGTGCATATGCAGTCTGTCTTTTGGAAGCATCAAATTGTAGTGGGGAGGTAGATGTTTACGTGAAGTGTGAAACCAACCTTTGTATGTAATTCACAGGAAGTGGAGGCACTGTTCAAAAATGACAACTGTCCAAAGGTGATAAGTGTTGAGTTCGCACACAACAACAACTGGTACATCACATTCCAATCAGACACAGACGCTCAACAGGTAACGCCGCTCAAATGATCCTTAAGCTGTCTGTAGGTCAGTTGAAAGGCTACACTATGAATTGCACTCATCAACTTCCCTGTTATGCTCCTCTAGGCATACAAGTATTTGAGAGAGGAAGTAAAAACATTTCAGGGAAAACCCATTATGGTGAGTTAAATTAGAACTCTTGTCATTTCGGAAAGGCCCGTCTGAAGTTGTTTTTAGTTATTTCAGTCTTTGCTCTTTTCCTGGTTTTCCATGCTGACAGGCCAGGATAAAGGCCATCAACACATTCTTTGCAAAGAATGGCTACCGTAGCATGGACAGCAGCCTGTACGCTCAGCAGTCCCAGAGCCAGTCCCAGTACAGCTCTCCGCTCTACATGCAGCACGTGTACCCCCAGCAGCAGTACCCGGTCTACGGCATCGTACCTCCCACCTGGACGCCTTCGCCCACACCATATTTTGAAACTCCTCTGGTGAGACTTACTGCACTCGCATTGCTTTGAGACTATCACTGGAACACAAACTTACTCAGGAATTAACCATTCATTTACTCTCCCCATGTTTATTTTGTTTCTGTGTGTCAGCATTAAGTGCGTAAAATGTGACGCAAACAATAAACCTAGTTCTTCATCCCCAAAATCCCTGCATAATTCATTGTTAGTTATTGTCATCACGTTTGTTGCAACGTCTGAATAGAAATGTATCGACTTAAATTAAATGATTCTTTCCCAGTCTCCAAATTGACAGTCAACATTTTGCATAACGAGTTATTCAAAAATATTCAGTATTTTAAACAGTTCTACACTTACGGGAAATGTATTTCCAGGTGCCTATTGCAGAAACTGAATGAATAACATGTCAATTGTATTTATATACTGCATAAAATAGGATTTGTAAATATTGTCTTTTTTCCCTTGTGCAGGCCCCGTTTCCCAACAGTAGCTTTGTGAATGGATTTGGCTCTGCTGGACACTACAAAACTGGCTCCAGTTCTCTTAATATCACTCGCCCATTCAACAGAAACCGGTAAGGACTTGTTCTCCAGATGCCGTTTGTTAGTTTGAGGTTTATTTAAAAAAAAAAAAAAAAATGTTTGACTTAAAGGCACAATGACTAAAAAACAATGTATAGACTTGTAGAAAAAGAATCCCTCTCAATCATCACTTATGACCCACTAGTGTGTGGCTGTGTCTGTATCTGGGGCATTTCTGGGTGTCAACCTCAATAAAAACATTGCGACCAGGTGCCAGTTCATACGCATGCATCTAAGAGGAAGCTATGTAAATAGCTGACACAGCACAGAAAAAAACGCAAATATAGCGAGGCGTACCGCCAATCGGCGATCACCTTAACCCTTGTTGAGCCCAAGAGGAGGGGCCAACTTTAAATGTTGCGTTTACAAACCCTACTCATTGTGCCTTTTTTTAAAAAAATTTTTTAATCAAAATATAGTTTTAACGTAAACGTATTTTAAATTGGAATAATTTACCATTTGTCTCATTGTTTGAACGATGATAAATTGTGAACATCAGATCATCTGCAGTTAAATTTTGTCTAAAGATAATGTGACCTCACCAGGGAAATGTTCTTCCATCCCTGTCTTCTTACTGTTCCCACAGTGTCCCCCTCTATTCAAGAAAGAATGTAATAAATGCCTTCAGGTACCACTGTTATACTGTA
The DNA here is from genome assembly GCA_943593645.1 of Bovichtus variegatus. Classification (NCBI taxonomy): domain Eukaryota; kingdom Metazoa; phylum Chordata; class Actinopteri; order Perciformes; family Bovichtidae; genus Bovichtus; species Bovichtus variegatus. The sequence continues at coordinate 7,289,550 of CALSCE010009645.1, read as the reverse complement.
CAATAAGCTTCATCGCTACCCTCATCTCTTACCATACTGCCACAGCCAAATGACTAAATCCATAACAGGGCCCATGTCTTCTGCCAGTCAGACTTTTATGGCCATGATCCTTTTTATGTGTAAATGTTTGTTGCCAGGTAATGGACATCCTGGATTTGTCATGTCATTTGATAAATGTAGGTTTGCCTACTAAATAGCTGCAGCAGCTATCTGATTCTGAGCAACTGACCTTTTCCACTTATGGCCGCCTTGGCTCCAAAATGTCCTCTAGGTATTTAAATTATTACATGTAACATAACATGTATCTTTCCATCACTATTAACCACCCATTTTTTTTAAACTTTTTTTTCTTCTTAGTTTTACTGCTGCTTTCTTCGTCAGTGATTGTATTACCACATGCCATGTGTTGTGATATGCTATAACAAAGAAATGCTGACAGTTTGGAGTGGAGTCTCGGTCAGGCAGCTGTCGAGCCTTAATCTGTACGCTTTAAGTCTTTGACAAAGGGATGACTATTTTGCAAGTTTGTTTATGCAGTGAAAAGGCGGCTTCACAGAGAAATATCTCAGTGGACACTTCTCAAGTCAGACCTAATGATGAGATCAAGTTGCGCATAGAGGGAAACCAGGGAGTGGAGTAACTGGCTCTGGTTCTCTTTCTTTTTCTCCTCTTCATCTCTTCCTTTTTTCTCTTCTTTGGCTCTCTTATCCTTCCCTTCCAAAGTCAGGAGCTTCACTCGCGTCCCGATGAGCGTTCAGATTATGAGATCTGAGGGTCAAAGACTTGTGAGAAGATCAGTCCATGTGAATCACGCTGCTACGCCTTTGACAAACGATCTCTGTCTCAAAGCGTTATTTGTGGTGCATTAAGATATTAGTAGCGTTGTCAGCTCTTCCCAATAGATTTATGGTTGGTTGTAGATTTCCAAACGTTAAGTATGTTGCCATCAAAGTCTCCACAGCTTCAGCCAATCATGAGCACAAATGAAGTCCAAACCCCCGTCCATGCATGTCTACACATTTACCCTGAGGACACAGCATGCTGTCTTATTCCTCCAGCAAACTGAGAACACCAGTGTTTCCGTATAACTCATTTATCTGCTTCAGCCTCCATTATCTGAAAATTGTTGATACTCACAACAAATAACATTTTTCTTTAAAAAAAAAAAAAAAAAAAAAAAGGCTTATTACCATCTGTTGCAATTCTCATCTCATAACCACTGTGATCACAGTGTGTTTTCTGTATGTAGTGGCATTATGTCCACACACAAGCTCCACTTAAAGGACCACACAGTGGTTCAACATGTGACATCATTACATTAGATCTGCTGTACTGTTATAGATGCTGAACATCTTTCAAGGCATTAAGATATTAAAAGCACTCATATTTCTGAATTATTGAACTACATTGGTAAAGTTACTTTGAGGACAATGTCATGGTGTCCTTTTGTGTATTTTCTAACATGAGTTTAACTGGAAAGGAAACACTGGTAAACAGTATGCCGTAAGAGTATTTTTAACTTAATTTTGACCGTGCTCATCTTCACCTTTTTTTTTTTTTTTTTTTTTTTTTTGTTTTCTGCAACAGAAACCATGTGAAGCCCCAGGTGAGGACGAGTGAGGTGACCTCAGCGTCTATAACTCCTGTCCCCTTGGAGAGTCTGACTGGACTGCGCAGCCCGCAGCCCCCCGCTCCTGTTACAACCACCATTCCAGTCCAGTCAGCCTCTGACCTGAGCTCAGCGTTCTCACATCTCTCCTCCTCTTCCTCGTCTTTGGACCCCAGCGATGACAGCGGCATGGCTGGACGTGGAAGGTGAACCTGTTTTTACCTGACTGTAATGGCTGCTGTTTATTGGCTGTGATTAGATTTGGGCTGTAGTTAGAGAAAAGCAGGAAATCTTCATATTTGAGAGGCTAAAAACATAATTTTCTAACATTTTTGCATGAAAAATTACTTTAATGATTAATCGATAATCAAAATAGCTAACGATTATTTTTCTGTGGATCGACTTATCAATCAGTGACACTTGACTGTTGACTGTTGTTGATGGATAATTTATTTGCATTTCAGACGGAGCACAACCTACAGAGGAACACGGAGAAGGCGAGAAGACGAACGGATTGCGGTAAATGGCAAAGTTCATACTTCCCTTAAACTCGTCTGTTGATTTTAAAGCTTGAACCATCTCGTGACCTTTTCTGTTTGTTGGCTTCATTTCAATTTCCTTTCTCAGAGGCCTGTACCGCTAGCAGAAGTCAAGGTTTCTCAACCCAAGTTTGACTTGGCAGCTACCAATTTCCCACCTCTTCCTGGCTGCGTGGTCAGCACACAAGGAGAGCCAGTGCTGGAAAACCGAATGTCAGATGTTGTTCGCGGTTTGTACAGGGACAAGGTAAGAGGAAATTAAGACTAACAGTTTGTCAATCTCTTGGATAAACTTGAGAGGGGGACTTGATGGGTGTAATGTGCATGTCTCCTTGCTTTTTTTTTTACAGACTGAACAAGCCAATAAAGAAGCCACTGTGAGCCCAGCTTCAGGCCAACCACCAGTCACAGAGGAGGCTGTGCCGGTCTCGAGTCCTGCCCTGGCAGCAGCCAAATCTGCTACACAACCACTTGGACCGTCAGCCCCTGGGTATGACTCAACAATGACAATTTAAGTCGGGATGTTCAAACGCCTGTATTAAACTTAACATGGTAACTTGAATGTCTGAAACTTGTTCCGTCAGTGTCACTCGTCAGGAGAAGAGGGTGGAACGGGCAGAGCCTCCAGCTCCAAAAGTGGCTCCACGCGCGCCAGTTCAACCTACTGCAAACCCACCCCCTACCACACAACCCGTGCCTAGCTCCAGGCCTCAACCCTCTGCTGCTGCCTCCACACCAGCGACTCCCAGCACACCGGCTCCTGCTACAGCCACTATTCCCACCCCTGCACAGGTGAGAATTTGGTTCTCTGTAATGACAGCCTGCACTTGAGCATAGTTGTCTTCCTGATGATGAGATCTTTTGCGCATAGAGGGAAGTGAGGTAGTGGACTAACTGGCTTTGGTTCTCTCTCTCCTCTCTACCTGTCACTCTCCTTCAGTGTCTCTCTTTAATCTCTCTCTGCCCTTTCCCACCAAATGTCCTGGATGTTCACTCCTACCCCGATGAGCGTTAAGATTATGAGATCTGAGGGTTTGACTAGGGAAATCAAAAATGTTATTCTATGAGTCTGTTTTGCATCGTTTTTTTTAAAGTTGTGCCTTTCCCCTGCCTTGGTTCAGGAGCCACGTAAACTCAGCTACGCCGAGGTGTGCCAACGGCCACCCAAGGACCCTCCTCCTGCGGCCCCTGCCCCAGCTTCCACGGTCACTGTGTCGGGCCAGCCGTTACGCGAGTTGCGTGTGAACAAGGCTGAGGAGCCGGGCTCCAGCAGCAGCCCTGGTGACAAGCAAGAGAGAGGCCATGAAAGGGAGGGGGGATGGGAGTGCAAGGAGAGCCGACCACCACGTGAACGTGACTCTCAAGGCTACTACCGCAGCAACGGCCCCAGAGGCACCGGGGGTCTCAAGTTTCGGGAACAGAGGCGCCCACCTCCAGCCCGACGCAGCTCCCCGCAGGGAGGCTACAGGCACACTGGCAAAGAGCAGAATATCCCACCAGTATCGCCAAAGTAAAAACTTGATATGAATAGAAAAAAGATGTATGACTATATACATGGATATATATAATTATATAAAAATGAATAACATAAAAGCAACAACATTATGGTAGCCACCTTACCCCCTTGGAACTTGTCCAAAGAAAAGCTTTTAAAATGACATTAAGACCGGGACATCCAGGACTAATGGGCAAAATGACACCTGAAGAACTTTGATGAGGGATTTGAAAAGGAAACAAATCTTGTTTTGGCCTCCAGCATTATGCTTAAAATAATTTTTTAAGTGCGATTTATCTGGAGGCAGTCTCATTTATGCTCTGCTAGGGAAAGGTGGGATGCTGGGCCGTGTAAACGGCACTCTACCTTTTTTTTTTTAATTTTATTTTAAAGAATAGATGTCTGCAAGAACAATATGCACTAAGAAGAAAAGAACATGCATATATGTCATGTACATATAGAAAGATATCACTAACACGCAATGAGACATCAGTTTTTTTTTTTCTTCGTGTGTGCTTAGGTTTGCAAGTATGACTGAACGGTTGACTGATGTCTGTGTATGCATTGATTGTTAAGCAACTTGATTGAAGTGCTACAGTGTGCTGCTGCACTGATGTAATGAAATGGATGATTTTTGATTTTTACATCAGACTCGCAATCATTGTCCTGGAACTGGACAGTGTGGCTTCTAATGTATATTAATGAAATGTGTTCAATGGTGGTATTTTGATCCTGGTTAATAATTGGCTTAAATTGTATCAGTCGGATATCAGAAACTGTCGATGTACGCCGCAGTCAGATGTGTGGTTTTGTTTGAAGCCGAAATCCACTTTGGGGTTCTCACCGAACCTGCTAGCCTGGTCCAAAGTTTTTCATGTTGAGTTTTTATCTCTTATCGATCTGAACTGTTTTGGTGATGGATTCAGAACATTGTCATGTTGATAATCAGTCAGGTTCTCTGTTTACATGTTTGTTTTGGTAGTAGGGAGACATTTTCAAAGAGGGGGGAAAAAAAGAATAGGTTAATAAGATTTGACTGTTCCCTGCGCCTGGTGGTTTAGGTGAGGTTTGGCTTTTCTACATCATCAATGGATATCCAGGTTAAGCTTATATCTGTGAATTGTTCTTAACAATGGCATAGTGTCAAAATTAGACCGAGGAGTGCTGTTAGCTGAGGATGATAGCTACATGATATTTGGCAGCCAAATCGTGGGTATAAAGAAAATTGGGACATTTTCACGTGCTATTGTGCCAGCTACCTACGATCATAGTCTCCTAGGATAAAGTTTTGTTTTTAATTGACGAGGTCTACTAAATAATGTAGTCTTTGGGGAAACTTTTGGCCCAGTAAAACTGGATTTTTGAGGAAGCTGTAGAGGTTTAGATGCCTATGCTATATTTTGATAACCCTTCACTAGAAAATGTGTGTGGGAGAATGTAATTGTTCTAGTACTGAATTTACAGAGGGAGGCTTCTGACAGCAGGTATCCACCATATTGTTTTGTGCTTTTTAGGGTGAGTTTGCTGGTTTGTTTGTTGTTTTTTTTTCTTTCTTTTTTTTTTCTTCTCTTTTATCCTTTTTTTAATTCTTGAAAAACAAGCAGATTGACTTAGAATTTGAAGTTTGACTCACTGTATGTATTGCTTTTTAAATTTATTTATTTTAATTCTGATGCACAACGCTTTTCTCCCAATCTTGGTAGGCTGGTTTCCCCAAAGTTGTGTGAAATCGCATTGGCAAAATAAAATCACGCATATGACATTTATATACTCTTGGAGATGTCAGCTGAGCGAAAATACTTGATGCATTGACTTTTGGGTTTAGTAATGCAGTAAAACGAGTAACCAATCACTGGGGCCGTTATTTCTTTTTCATTGAGTATGAGCAGCTAGTGATTTAGTATAATTAAATAAATGCACTAACTTGTTTTTAAAAAGAATCTTACTCATGAGTAATGTGAAATCATTTTAGAAGCATATGGTTGATGTTAACCGGCTTGCAAATACCTACAGTAATCCCCCGCTCCAAATGTTTGGGTTATTTTCTGTTAATTTGGGTATGGGTGGCAAAAGGAAATATAGTAACGGATCAACCAAGTGTTTGAGACACAATCCTAGAACTGTATGAAATGTCACCAAAAATAAATTATTTTGATTTGGCTTTCCAGTGTCACATTTTATTTCTTCTGTCTTTTTGTTTTGTACATACACTGCACACATCAACGGTTGAATGGGTTTCTTTGTTTAATACAAATTAATCAGCAGGGAAGTCTGTTAAAAGTGTATTTAAGGCATTGGGTGTACAGATCTAGGCTTTCTGAATTTAAAGGTGTCTTCATCTCACTTCACCCCTTCTCGAGTTTTGTTATCTGCAATGAACCCGACGGGTCCTGTCAATGTATCAGCTTTCGGGTGCGGTTTGAGCTATTTTATCACATAAATTGGTATTTGTCTGTGATTTAAGATTTTTATTTTATTTATTTATTTATTTATTTTTCTGGCTGGCAAATTGCCATTTGTCTGCATCCATGCATGTTATGTGTTGCAAGATAAACAATGCCCGCAAGACCTGCAGAAAGGTATAAAGGTCATAAAGTCGATAATGGATGAAATAAAGCAAAACTGTAGCTTTGCATCTCAAGAGTTGACGAGGGTTCATCCTGGCTCACGTGTTGTGGTGGACTAGTGGTCAGGTTTCCAAATAGAACACCGGAAGGTTGTGAGTTCAATAACAGAGCTGCCCCTGTAATTAGTTCACTAAGTCGCTCTGGATAAGAGCGTCTGCTAAATGACATGTACTACCTGTGCAAACCTCTACACATCAATTAATGGTTTGCTCTACACAACACAAAAGTGATTCATGACCATTACAATTTCCTAAAGCACCTAGGAACCACGTGCACCGGTGGTGATCGCAAACTGCTTATTCTGTCCAGCCAACAGCCCAAAACCAGAAGATATTGAGTTTATCATCTGAGACAATGAAAAGCAGCAAAGCCTGACACCTGAGAGGCTGGATATAAAAAAATTTTTTGCTTAAATGATTTATCAAAATAGTTGCCAACCAAGACTGACTAATCAAATTTTGTTAGAATTTCATTAGCTCTAAACTTCAAACCCTCTGGATTATGAAACCTAATGATTCTAAAATGGTTATCAAAATCATGTCTGCATCTGACTGTTGGTGCTGAAACAACTAATTGATCTCAACATATTTAAATAATCAAGTGATCATTTAAGTCATTTATGGAGAGAGAAAAAATCACTTGTTCCAGCGTTTGCCTCTCAAAAGGGAGGATTTGCTGTTTTTCTCTGTTATAATAATGTTAATTGTATTTCTGAGTCTGTCCGAGGTTGGGCTGTCAGCACTTTTCATGGCTGTTTTCACTCTTTTCTAACTTTTTGTGTTCACAGTCCCAGACGAAATGTAAAACTGACTGACTTATATGACTGACAAATTAAATATTTAAAATTCTCCACAACTTCCAAACCAAAAGAAATCCATTTTAAAATTATAAATGGGAGTGTATCCATTCAGTAAATTGTTACGACAACAATTTAGAAATGAAACAGATAATTGTCTATTTTGTGATGATACTGAAACTACTGAATGGCACTACTCATTTATTTTTCCAATTTATTCTGAAGACATATGGCTTGATGTACTGTACATGTCTGGCATTGCCCAAAGGTTCTTCAAGTAGAAAACCTTTCTTTTAAACGACATTGTTTATGGACTCATCATGGACAATAGCAAAGATGACATTCTGGTTAATAACATTCTTTTATTCTATGGAAATTCTATATACACAACTCTGAGTACATTAAAGTATAGTGTATTTCATAATGAGTCTATTTCTTATATGAAAGCCCTTTAAATCATGAAAATAAAAATGCAATGAAACTCTTCTAACCCTTAACCTTTTTCAAAGAAACAAAAAATCAATATACATTAAGGTGAGCTAATAAAACATTTTTTAAAAACACAAACAACAGAAAATAAAAGAACCCAAAAATGATAGTGTGTGTTTGTGTTTGCGTGTGATTTAGAGTAAACTACTTATTTACTAAATGTTGAAAACGATTTGACAACCTCATCGCTGCTGAAGTTGAAATGTAATGTTATCTCCAGGTCCCTCTTCTAATCAATGGAACTTTTTTTTAACATCATAGAAGAATATCATTTTCAACGAGAGCCTTTTTTTTGATCCTATTGGTCTAATTCAAATACCTTAAACCATGATGTCTGTACTTGATGTATTGTTCAATAAACTGTATATACGGTATATTGTGTGTTGTCTGTGGCTTGTGTCTGTGCCTGTCCACCAGGCGCTTCCTGACAGTGATTTGTGAAGCCACTTGTTCGACTATACCTTAACATGGTCATGAGCTGGAGGCGTTCACGGCATGCCGGTGGCCATACATGCCTATTTTGGGAAAGTAAGTACACTTGGTAAAGACGTGCCTTCCAGTCAGGCACCGTAATTCATTAATGCATTCGAATAAAACATCAAGTTATGTGAAGTTTTATCGCAGAGTAAAGCGACCGGTCCGTTTTAAATACAGGGTGGAAGGCTCGAGGCGGAGGGCGTGGCCGCGAGCGCTGCTGACGCTCCGTGTTTATGTCGAACCGAGCAGCTAACAGTCAATACGGTAACCTGTCAGACCTTCAAAACGTGGACCAGAAACGGTACGTTGTCTAAGTAGCATCGGTAATTTATCGACGGTTGATGCGAAGACTATCTTTAAAGCGCGTTCACAAGTAGTTGAAGTGAATGTCAATCGATTTGTTTCGCCTTCGTGTGTCGACTGTTCCTCTCGATGCTAACGTTAGCTCGCAAGCTAGCTAACTTGGTGCTAACGCTGGCTGCCGGTGAAAATGTAGCCGAGGATAAAAATGTTTTTTTCTAAACCAGCCCCTCGGCGTCAAGCTGCTGCTGTGTTTAGTCTTTTACCATCAATCTGTTGTGTTTTATAAAGATGTCGCTTGGTGTAAAACGAGCATCGCTGTTGTTTGTTTTATGTTGTTGTGGAGCATGGTCTTGTCAAGTGAGCTAATGTTAGCTGTCAGTGACGGCTAACATTTGTTTACGTGTAGTTACTTACATGGCTGATCTTATCATAGTATCGGCTGATAATATGCTTCGGCTCTCAGAGTAACAAGAGTACAAGCATTCACCATCTAGATTGCTTATTCTATGATGTCCTCCCAGTATTTAATAAACGCCAAAATTGTTATGGTCACAGAACGGGGAACAATTTGTCCATTTGTGTTAATGTTGGTAATAAAAGTAACAAGTAAGTAACTCCAAATCGGGATTCTTGGCAATTTGACATGTGAATTTAAAAAATAGGTGTCTTAATAACAAACTCCCTATTTAACGGAGATATCGCTGGACCCCCAATATTTAATATAACTCGTCATAGCAGACCCGATTGTGTACGTCCCATTGTATATGGAATTAAAGAGGTTTTCAAAGTTTGTGCATCTTTTTTTGTCACAATGAAATAATTCACTTTGACACTATCTCCATGGGGAAAGTAACTAACCTTGCAACACTGCATTTTGCAAACTGTAGGTAAAATTGTGGGGGAATAAGTGCATTTCTATGTTAAAACGTGTAATAATGCAATACACACTCCCTTCCACTAAATCACAAAAAGGTCTAATTCTGCAAAATAACAACAAAAAACAACCTTGAGGGACTTTTAAAATGTGTTATTGTTTTACTCTGGTATGTTTTTTTTTTTTTAAGACCCAGGGATCTCTGTTGTCTTGCAGTTTTTAACCCCAACTCCTTGAAAAATGTGTTTCAGTGTGCCGTAGTGTCACCCTGGCCCGGGTGCCATGGTCCTCAGTTACACATGAGCTCTACTATGTGGTACATCATGCAAAGCATTCAAAGTAAATACTCTTTGTCTGAGCGGCTCATCCGCACCATCGCAGCAATTCGCTCATTCCCACACGACAATGTGGAGGATCTCATTCGAAAGGTAGGCCCCATCTTCCAGTTCGACTTTAAATGAATAATATCTGTTGGTGTATTTAGTTATAATGACATAATTTATCTCCTTTATGCCCTAAGGGAGCTGATGTGAACCGGATGCATGGCACACTTAAGCCCCTGCATTGTGCCTGTATGGTCGCTGATGCTGACTGTGTGGAGCTGCTGTTGGAGAAAGGCGCAGAGGTACGTCATAGATGACTCCTACACACTGAACCATTCCCCATAGCATACCACAAGATTTTAGATTATTTAACTACCTTTCAGACAGCCACGGTATGATATAAAAGTAAACCTGCACACAGTTGAACCTTGCTTGTGATAGGTAATTATCAAAGTGAACATCCAAGTGCAGGTGTGACCAGTTTTTAAACTCTTTCCTGTTGGTGTGTCCAAGAAAGGTTAGACATGTGAGATTGACTAGGTCGACCAAAAACACTGATGCACAAATCAAACATGGAAGACGTACAGTAATCAAACATGGAACGGAAACTATGAGATAATGACAATTCAATAGTTTTTGTCATTAAAAGGTGGCCATTTGACTCCCAGCTTTCTGTGTCAGATGTTACCACTCACTTAACCAAACGTTTTTGAGTGTCATACTGTGCTGTCATGAACTGTAACCAGTGGCATTTATTAATAACTGATGATTCATATGACCAAGAAAACATTTTCTCATTTAAATGTAGCCGTGCCTAGCCTTACAGATTTGGTTAGATTTGTCTTAGATGTGTATCTTTGAGCTTTCTGCCTCCACATGAACACAAAGGATGTGCATGAAAGTTTGTGGCGCTCATTGCATTGAAAAATTAATTTTAAAAAAACGCAACAGTTAAGGGCCCTGGTATGTGAATGGTTAGATTCCTGGCCGGGGACCTTTGTGGCATTTAATACTCCTCTCTCTTTCTGTGTTTCCTGTCTGCCTCTGTCTTGGGACTATTTAGTAGAAAGTAGTTCTAGAATAGTTTTCGTAATTTGGGTGAACCAAGCCTCTAAATGTAGGGCTACAACAGTTTGGTATTTTCCTGACCTTGAAATTCTCTCTGCTCGTCTGTGTGTTATTTTGGTGCCGAACTACCACACCCTCTGATCTATATTTCACTTCAGCCAGCCTTTCTGCACGTTGTGCTGCTGCACATACTTGAAAGTGCATAGTCCCTAATTCTAAGACGTACCAATTTGTGCTGAACATTTTGCTTGCACGATTTGAAATATTGCCCAAAGTGTTGTTAACTCCTTAGCATAACATTGCTCTTTACATTACCTTTCTTTATCAGGTGAATGCTTTGGATGGATATAACCGCACTGCACTGCACTATGCAGCAGAGAAGGATGAGAGCTGCGTGGAGCTGCTGTTGGAGTATGGGGCCCAGCCAAACGCCCTGGACGGCAACAAGGACACTCCACTTCACTGGGCCGCCTTCAAAGATAACCCAGAGTGTGTGAGGGCCCTTCTGGAGAGCGGGGCCTGTCCCAATGCCAGGGACTACAACAATGACACACCTTTGAGCTGGGCAGCCATGAAGGGCAACCTGGAGAGCGTCAAAGTGCTATTAGACTACGGTGCCCAGGTCCATGTGACCAACCTGAAGGGCCAGACCCCTATCTCCCGACTGGTCGCCCTGTTGGCCCGGGGCCTTGGCACTGAACAGGAGGAGGAGTGCCTGGAGCTGCTGTGCCGGGCAGCAGGGCGGTTTGAGATCCGACGGGCTGACGGCACCCTTCCCAAGGAGCTGAGTAAGGATCCTCAGCTGCTGGCGAGGCTGACCAACATGGTGGCTCAGGCTCCCACGCTTCGCTCTCTGGCACGCTGCGCTGTACGTCAGAGTCTTGGAGTTCAGTTCCTCCCCACTGCTGTAAAAGAGCTTCCTTTACCAGAGACTATCAAAGACTATTTACTGCTGAGAGACTGAGGTGATTAAACCTTTAGGGAGCTCTCAGACCTCACTGGCTTTTTTATTAGACCGCTCATCACACAGCATTTATTGGCAAAGTGTCTCAATTTAATTATAGCATATTGAAAGTGGCCCTCATTTATCAAACCTTGCAAATGAGTACAGATTTATGCCACAGGAGAGATGTACAAACCTCTCCAAGTCTTTGTTTATTATGTAGTTGTTGGGCAACATCTAAATGAGCAGTGCAGATTGGTTCGTTTGATCAGTTTCAGTTGTAGGAAGAAGACTGCACCAGTCCATGTTTATATTGCTTTATAAAAAATAGCTAAAAAAGTATGCACTTTTTGGTAACTCTGGTCAGGCCTGTTAAAAATAACTCTTTTCTCAGCCCACTCTGCATGCAGTACAGAAAGAAACTATAACAGCAGGGTTGTTGGGCTTCATGTAGGCTTATTAATTTTTCATATGCAAAATGTATTATTGTAGTAATATTTAAGTATTTAATGTTACATTTTAATGCTTAATTATAATGTAATTATGGTTTGTCACAGAGCATTAGGAAAATCCTAAATGTTGAGTTTGGTGGCAAAATTAGTATATGCTCATTGTGAAATTAGATTAGAATGTGAGATGGGTTTATGAATAAGGGCTAATGTCTAATGATGCAGGCTGTCAGTTCCTGAATTAGTGCTCAGGAACGAATGTTACGTAGTGTTTATGATAGTTGGAGTGGCCATCTTTCTCTCAAAGACGTCCCAGTGAACTCGCAATGCAAACGTTTTTGCAATACCAAGGAAAAAAACAAAAACAAGAAAACAACACACTTTGACCAGTATAGAAAATAATGTGCCAGATCGGAACCGTTTTATTTGTTGTGTAGCAACAAAAAGTTGCAGAATATTATAATTGGTTTCACAAAAAGGGGTCAGTCACACTAATCTTGCCTCAATCTAACCCTCTAAAAAACGCTGAAAAGGTGATTTCAACATGCCGGCTATCATATGAGATTTACTTTTTATTTGGGCTATATTTTAATGAAGGATGGTTGCCAAGGAGGAATAAAACATTTTTTTTATTATAATTTGTTTTACAATGGCTCTTTTCAAAGGTGCTCCCAGGTCCACATTCTTGCAGAATATGTTTAAAAAATACTTTATTTTTGTTTAAATGTTAGAACCATGAAATGGCATGATTACTAAGTTTTTGTCCTTGAAAGATTCACTAAATAGGCTTGCAAAAAATGTATTTGTTTGTTATGGCATCTGTCTGAAATCTGACCATTTCTGTGCTTGACTTTTGTTTGCTTGTTTTGCTGCTGTGTAACAATGAACCCTTTCAGATCATGTCTTGTGTACACCTGCAAAAGTGCTTTTTTCTTTGTCAATGAAAGTAAATGCCTTTATATTCCATTCATTTTCTTCTCTCCATTGTTTTTCACAAATATGGACGGGTGTAATAGGCCCAGCTATCACGGTAGCCATTTTGACATGTCACTGCAGGGTAAACACAGGTGTAAGTAAAAGCATAAATTAATTATGACCCTGTTCCATTCAGGTGGGGCAGGGCCTGGTATTGTGTGTGTGTGACCATTATTTAGTTTTATCAATTTCCAACTGTGTTTACCCTGTGATGACATGTGAAACTGGCTGCTGTGAAAAGGGCCTTTACATCGAACAATCAGCTCTTGTAGACTATGAAATCCTGCTGAAACATTTGGCTGTGTCATTTTCATATCATTGCCCCGAATCAGGTTGAGTTTTATTTATTTATTTTTTGCATAAGCCTTTTACAAAGCAGACATTTACACCTGTGCCTCCCCTGCACCTTTAGTACACTGCGGTTAAGGCTCAATGCTTTTGAAATTAAAAGTATACACCTGTAAGGAACATGGCAATGTGTTGTCAATCTCATTGTCTGTCTGTGAAATAATGACAATAACATGACCTGCTGCTTTGAAAATATACCCACAATTAAAATCTATAAAAAATGACCAACCGGGTCAAACACAATGTACAACAGTATGAATATTAGATTATGATTTAACTGTAAAATTGCATCTTCTCGTTGGTGATTAGGATTGAATGCAGCTGTGATCACTTGGTGTCTGTACAGTGTAATTACAGCTTGACTGCACTCATTAGACTGATTCATTACAATAAGAGCCAGAGGAGCTCAAATATGAGAAACCCCATCGTACATTTACAGTCAGGTCTTTGAGCTTTTTCTACTTTATTTCAAATACTTGGGGCCCTAAAGAATTGATGATACAAGAGGAGCAATAAATAACAGTTTAATGTTTAGGGATTTTAGATTTATTTTATTGCTGCGAAAAAGGTATTTACTTTGTAAACACAGTGGTGGCAACACATTAAGATGGTCAAGAAATAGCTGAGAGTGTTTTTACATTGGTCTCTGAAGGAATACAAAAATCTATTTTAGCACATACAGTTCTCAGATTATCCTCTAGGGGGCTCTATTGCCTTGTCTCTGAATTCACATTCATTGTTTTGTTAAACGGCCTCTGAATGAGATGTTTGGTATTTGTATATCAGAGGAAATGTCTGATGTTAAGTAACAGTTGCTGTGAATTACATCAGATGCCTCGTCTTCATTTATTTTTTTAATATGTATTTTATTTTAGAGATGTAACCTTGTTCTTTATTTAGGTTTTTTGCCAATTTCAATTATCAATAATCTTTTCAGTCTACAAAGCCATAATATTTATTGATTTTTCAAGAACATCATTTAATACAAAACACACATGATAGAAAGAATAGATAGGAGTAGATCACAGACCCTGAGGCAGGGGTGTCAAGCATGCGGACCGTGTGCCAGAACCGGCACGTCATAGGGTCCAATCAGGCCCACTGGAGTACTTTGCAAAGTGTGAAAATAGCAGATGTTTCAATAAAATGCACTGTTATTCCTATAAACCTAATATCGATGCACTTGTCAAGGCTAAGACTTGTCAGGTCTCATGAGCAAGTTAAACCGTGAGTAGCCTACTTCATGTAAAATGCTGCTGCATTGTTAAACAGCAGTTTCAGTTTCGGCTCACCTAAAATCAAATTGAGCTGTATGTGTCCCTGCTCTGAGGTATGGGGGGGAAAACAACAACAACAACAAAACTGCCTCGTCTTTAATACTTTATGTATTTTTAAACATACAGCAAGAGGCTGGCTAGCATAATCTCAGATTCAACCATGGCAGCCTATTTTATTTCTATGTATTAATAATGTTTTGGTCTATTGTTTGAGGCTTGTACACCATGCTGCCTTGTGCTGCCACAGTCAGGACGTTCACTTCCGAGGAGAGAGAATAGGGTGAGAATATCAGGAAGGAAACCACAGCCAGAGGGGAAAAGACCCCCCTCATTTTCAGTGTTCATGTGTTCATACAATAGTGTTTTATTATGTGTACTGTGACACGTCATGCAACAGTAATTTGAACAGGGATTTTATTAAAAGGGAAACATAAATATAAAAATATTAAAAACATTTTTTTAAATTATTTTATTTTAGGAAAAATACAGAAAAGTAACTACATAGTAATAATAGTCATCCTGTCTGCATTGACAGAGGTAATATTTTCCTGTGTACGCATGTAGGTCCAATTTCCTCATAGTTTGAAATATGAAAGGACAAAAACTGAAACTCGTTAAATTGTGTCTGAAAATCAGGAGCCTCTCCTCTCAACGTCTGGATACATTTTTTAATGTCTGGCTATGAGAAATTTTTTTCGGCATCTTTATTAAACAGCAAATAAGACAATAACTTAAAGTGCATACATTGTAAATCATAAAATTAAACAATGTTGTAAATTAATATAAAGTAAATATATAGCATTTTAAAGTATTTTAATTTAAAGTAAAGGTTAGTATATTTAAATGATTAATTTATGAAATTTATGTATGTCATAACTTTGTGCTTAAGCGTGTAAAGTGATGTATAAATAAAATCAATATTATTATTATTATTATTAATAATAACAATAATACTAATAATAATACTAATCATAATAATATTCATAATAATAATCATAATAATAACGTAAGGAATGTGCCTACGAGAACTGAGATGAATTCTCGCGATGACTTGACGTCGAGGGGAGTGTCAAATTCCAAGAGAGAGGAGAGGAGAGGGGAGCCAGAGAGAGGGGCGCAAGGGTGAGTTTGTAAACACTTTATTACCCTTTAAATTCACCATAGATATGTCGACTACACTAAACTATGACAAAGTATCGATCGGTGCGCCAGTTTTCAGTGTTTGTTGATGTTAAAACTTCACGTCTATTTAATTGTCAAAACTGTTGTGGCGGCTACAACGTTTCATTCGGACCCACTGTCTCGCTTTGCACTCAAGTGTCAGTCCGCTAACCTACAAACTGATAGCTTTTTTCTGCTTTTGTGACTCTCACTGTCCGTAATGCCTCTAAAACATACCAGTTCACCTCGGATATAATACAATCAGTGTTGATGTGTGTTAGTTGTCATCGTTGAGACTGGTAGTAGCGCTGTTATTACACATTTTCAATGCGCGTTCGGCCTGTTGTTAACGCTAGCCACACCAGCTAGCCATTACTTTTTCGTGGATACAAAAAGTTGATTTCGTGTTTCTAGCCAATAAGATTGAGCGAGCCGGTGTTATTGACAGGGTCCAAAGCGTTGCATGCGTTAGATACCGTTGATTGACGTGCTTATAGCCAATTGCTGAAAAGAAAAGGCGGTCTTGTTACGGGAAAAGGCAGGACTAAGTGTGCCCGTATGTCGCCAGACGGTAATGAAGGCGAGAAGAGACAAACTTTTTCAAGCCAGTCGGCGTTGTCTGGAAGAAGGAACTGCAGTTTGCAGGACTTTGGGATGTTAGTTTGACATTGACCTCTTCTACATGCCTTGCAACGTCACGAACAATCATTTCCTGGCGTTTTTTTTGGCGGTAGAATATGAAGTGATGATAATCTGTGCCTGGGCAAGAAAAGCCTGTAAAGAAGTCAAAGTATTAAGTGGTAATGATATCCATAGTATTGCAATGTGAGCTGTTGAACGCCCCAGGATCCGCATCCCCATGCATGTCAACACCTTCATTAGGAATGTAGGTCATGTTTTTGGCAGAGTTGTGCCTCATTCCATCACATACAGTTACACCAGAGAAAACTGCAGCCAGTTTTTGTCCCATCAAACATCTTGACCCTCTCTGAGTAATGAGCATGCAACAGAAATGTTCTTTGCTGCAGCTTAATGCTGAGCATGTATTCTTTTATGTATAAATATGTGCAGTTGGTTGAAATGTCAGTGCTTTGAAGTCTGCCCATTTTATTATTGGTTTGTTAATTCTGTAATCGACTGATAATACTAGTATAGAGAATTAAACATTAAGGATTTTGCTAAATTATTGTCAGCACCAGAGGCTGTGCAGAGACACACAACATCAAGTGACATGGTCTTTTTCTTTGGAATTTGTTTTCAAAGCCAAAACCTCACGGCAAGTGCTTATAAAAGTTGCAGACCATGAATAACCTTGGTACAGTGTTTTTTTATTTAATTTTTATAAAACTGCCCTGGTGGGTCCATCCTGTATTGTCCTGCAATGTCTGCTAGCTCGACATGGATTTAGCTTTTATGCCTGGTTAGTTATGCAGACATGGATATAGGATTTCATTTGTTCCATTTACCAAATCTCGGGTTCACTTTGCTTACATAAATACATATTGGCCGTTGCACACACCCAGCTACAGCCTAGATCTCCGGCCTCTAAAGCTCATAGCCCACATTTACAGGACCTCAACTTTCATCCAGCGAATATCCATGATCCTTCAATTGATCCATCGCTGACTGGCTTTCACTATTTCACTCTCTCCCTCACTCTCTCTCTCTCTCTCTCCCTCCCCCTCCTTTACTTTTTTTTCTTTTTGTGGGGTCTCCCCTACCCTCTGGCAATTCAAGCCTCAGATTCCAGAGTCATGGCTGCAGCGCGAGCTATTAATACGGTTTGTTTAGTCAGTTTCCTAGCAGGCTGCATCAAACACTGGATGGCTGTGGCTGATTATAGCTGGGACTCGTTCCCCTACACCTGCTGAGTCGTAGAAATCCAAGTTAACGGTGGGACTTTGGCAGCAGCTCAATGAGAGGGACAGGAATTTGGGAACTTTGACTGCTTCCATGTCACCTTGGCTGAAAGGAGGCGAAAATAGAGACTATAATATAGACTTGATATATACATGCCTGTAATGAATATCAGTGATGTGCATCAGGACTAATGTCACTAGCAGACTGATTTAATGCCTCCCACAGAGTTGAGGTCTGCATGTAGCTGAGCATTTAACTTTGTGTAGAAAAACTTTACACTGTCAAGTCATTAATAATATTTTATTTATTCGCAGTGAGTCACATCTGACAAGCAAAGTAATACACTAACAGTGTCATTTCTGTATTCACGTGAATCTGGCAGAGCATTACAGATAGTGCTGCAGTTTTGGAAGATTTCCCTCAAGATAGATTGTCTTACCTGAAGCCAGGCAATAGATGCTGAAGAAAAGACCTCAACACATCTGTTTTAATCAGGTTAAGATATTGGTTGGGGCAGCTATGAAAACAAATGGTATTTTTCCACCCCACTCATCTGAAATTTATGGTGGTCTTCCCACAAAATGAAATCCCACTTTTCATGTTGGGGCCAGCCAGCCAGCCAAGTTAATGTCTAGCATGTCTTTAGTAAGATGTAAACGCTGAAATCTGTTCCCACTCCTCACGCCAGATGTGTCCATTTCCCCACACAGTCCACACCCTCGGTATAACGAGCTAGACGGAGTATCTCGTTTGCAGACACATCTCTGCCCAAATAGACTCAGTGGATTGGAAGTACTTTGTGAGGGCCTCTGGCACCAACCTGTTGCCTTTCTCCAGAGCATGGGAGGTCTGCAAGAAATCAGACTGCTCTGCTTTATCGGCCCTTTGATCTGCACAGGGAAGGACAGGGCTTTTGCTTGCGAACACGATGCACGATTCCCCTCCATAAAGACATGGAGCCGAGAGTCACAGTGGTTAGGCCTGTTACAGGCTCGGCGTCATGGGAGAGCGTTGTATTCCAGCGCAAGGCTTCAGTAATCATGTGTTGGCTCAGGGGCAGCTGTCCTCGGCAGAGAGAGAAATGGAGGGAGGAAGGAGGAAAATATACTGACTTCAACACTGGGAAAACTTTCAGACATTTATGCCTCGCCAACGTAATGAATAATCTGTCCCACTCAATAATGTTAGGCTACATGCTCAATCCTTGTAGTAGGTACAACAGAGGTCAGCATGGTCAGTAACTATATTACAATACTAAACATGTTTAACTAACGTTGCTTTCAAGTTTCTAGAATAGCTGCACATATTTAATTGAATAATTCTAGATCTTATTTTCATTATTGATTAATCTGCCGATTATTTTCTCGATTAATCATTTGGTCTATAAACTTTTCATTATAGACCAAAGGTTTATAGACCAAAGGTTTTTTTTTTTGTTTATAGGTCTATAAACAAATTGTGGAAAATGTCCATCCCAGTTTCTGAAAGTCTTGTTAAGCATTTTAAAATATATTTACTCTGTTATAATATAAAACAGCAGGAAATCTCCTGAAGAGGCTGAAAACAGCACTTTCTTCCATTTTTGCGTGAAAAAATTACTTTGGCGATTAATAGTCGATTCATCGTTGCAGCTCAAGATTATGCATCAGCAGATTACATGAACATGTTTAAACAAGCTTTACAAACGAGTCAAAACAACACAAAAGTACAGCGGGTGTCACATCTTTATAGTCAAAGACTGTGACTGTGTTTTAGTGAAACCTTATTGAGTATTGCACTAGTCAGTTTGTTTATTGAAAGGTTCCTTCTTATATAGACAGCAAGGTCCTTGATGCATGTTGGTAGTTGCTGTTCTGTCAGTGGGACAGCGTTGTGTAATAACTTCCTGCCAGACGTCACTCTGGGCCAGTTGAGAGTGCTGAAACATTAATGTCCCTTTTCCATCGCCATCACCAACCCTCCAATTCCCTGATTTAAATCAACAAACATGTTATTTTCCTGAATTTCACAGTTTGTCTTCACATGAAGTGTTGATCAGCTGTGTAGAGAGTTGGGGACTGGGGGGGGGGGGGGCAGCGAGCCTCCTACAGCTTTAGTTTGTGTCTCTTCAGCTTCAGACACAACAGGAGGAGAAGCCAAACATAAGCATGTGCATTTTTAACTCTTGACAATAACATTACTCAGGAAGAGAGGGATGTAGCATTTGGTTTGTAGTCCTGTGGAAAGATTTGCGAGTGTTTCCAGTGGATTCAAATGCCCAACAATGCCAATCTCATGTGCCTCTGTTTTCACATTGTTAACACATATTTATGCTGTGTTAAGTAGCATCCCAATACAATTCTTCATATTATGTTTTTTACAGCATGGGGCTGTAAAATTATGTTAATTTATTATTATACATATTATATAAATATATTGTCTACTGATGATTCAGGACAAACCTACCAGAAGTGAATCTATTTTAAAAAAGTATCATAACCGTGACCATTTAAGAGTTAAATGTGACAATTAATTCAGCAATTCATTATAGCAGCACTGTTAGTAAGCACGATTACTTTGATTAATATTAAATATGTAATTTTCATTGTAATCATCTTGGCAGCCAGCGAGAAAAGGTAGATGTGGGAGATGCGTTAATATAATAGTTATATAATGATATAACTCAATATATTATTTGAAGTTAATATATAATGAAAAAAGTTTAAATGTTGTCTTTCCCTGGACTGAGCATAAATGCCTCTAACTATTAATACTTTTTTTTCTCACAGACTGTAACCCACCCCTAGTTAACATTGTTGTATGAAAGCACTTACAGTCATGCTATAAGTTTCATAACATTGTCAGTTTTTATGTATTGAGTGAAAATTGAGATTGAATTGAGTTTTATCAGTATTATCAGAAATGGTTTGTCTCCACCAGTCGCTTGCAACTTGATACAGAAAAAGCAAGTAAGTTGGATTTAACCAGGACAACAAGTACAAGTGAGGTGCAGTCAGGTCAGTGTGCCCATTTCAAGATATTTGTGCTGTGGATTCACACAAGAGTTCACAGAAAGTGGAGGGCGGTCGTGCGCGAGAGAGAAAAAGCTGATGTAGAGCGAGATTGAATGAGCGGTAAGAAGGTAGAAGATTGGGAGGTGCTAGAGAGGTGAGGAGAGGGAGTGGTAACGGGAGAAGGAGGGATTGGCCGTGAGGAAAAATGAGACAGAAGGAGAGGGAGACGTCTTTGTGTAAACAGTGTTTCTCTCGCGTAAGCGTCTCCTCATTCACCAACCAGAAGCCCCCCTGTGAGAAGGAAGTATCACCAGGGAAACTTCGTCTCGCTGCCTCTGTGCCTGTTTTCCTCCTTTTGCCAGGGTTATTTTTAAATTAGCATTCAACTTCCTGCTCAGACTAAAGACTACAAGCCACAGCATCCCCGTTTTGTTGTTTTCAGGATTTGCCACTTGACAAATCAAAAAAAAAAACGCAGCAATGTTCTCCTCTTCTCCTCTCCCACAGTTACATTGCAAGCTCTTTGCAAAAATGGGGGACGACCGACCTTTTGTGTGCAATGCTCATGGCTGTGGACAGGTAAGTCTTCTCCCTGCTTGTCCTGGGCTTCAGGTGTGTGCATGTGTGTGTGGTGTGGACTATTTTTGCACTTGTGTGTCTACTCCAGCAGTTGACTGCAGCTGTCCTCACGATTGAATGTTTTCTTTACTTCTAAAATAATTGATTTGAGTAGAAAGCTTCATGTATACAATGAGAGAACCCTGAAAACTCTCTGCCGTTACACTTTAGTCTCATTATCAGAATAAGCTAACTGGCTGGGATTTATGCAACAATCCTAATGATCATCACACAGTTTGCATTGTAGCTAACATGCTGTCTTCTGAGACAATGCCGTCTCCTTCAGCAATGACTCACTGGAAGCTCCAGTGAGTAATCAGAGCACAGTTATTGTCTCAACCTGTCACTGTTGACTTCTAGCGCCTGCAGACACAGGTTTGAGCCACGGCGGTGACTCAGCTGAGTGCCAATAGTGCTCTCACATGCCAGTAACGCGGTGCATCGTCGGTGCTTGGCCCAATATCACAGCAAATTAAACGGAGCGTGTTGTAGGACTCATGATTATTCAACACAGGAAACTTCATGTATGATGCTGTGCTGAATTAGCTGTCTGATCCTGTTCTCAGTTGGGTGTGATATCCTCAGAGCTAGTGATGGATTATCTCTCCTAGGGTCTGGAGGAAGAAAGTGTTTATGTGGTTCAGAAACATTTGTGATTCATAAGCCGTCTTCCATTCTCTGATCAGAAGTGATCACAGAATTTGAGGTTTGAACAACAGACATGTAAAGCGGTTTAACATGTGTTAGATAAATAAATGATCATCGTTGGTTATTTTCATCTCAGAACATTATGGACACCTCGGGACCCTTTCCCTGAACACTTTAACTTTTCTTTGACATGTTTCCTTGATGTAAACAATCTGCATGTTTCATTTTTAGACATCATTATTAATTTAGTTAGTTGAAACAACAGAATTACAGGGAAGCTTTTCAAGCTCTTGATTATCATATGCACAACAATTACAATGAAGCAGTCGTTGGCAGTAAAAATCTTGGATCTCAGGCTCCCTCCAACAACAAAAAAAAAAAAAAAGGAATATTATGCAAATAAAAGCAAAATGAGAATCTAATATATATAGAAATTAGTTGTAAAGTTATATTATAAGTTAATAATATAAGTTAAAATATAGGGCTAAAATATATACATAATTACATATATAAAATAAAGTGATATTCATTTGTGAAAGTCGGTATTTCAAATGCATAAACTGAATGTAAACAGGAAGGTTGTAAATGTTTGTGCATCTGGCTCTGTAGCTGCTAAATGCTCCACAAAGTTCATGAGCTAGTGTTGGGATGCTGGGCAGGTAGCGGCAGTGGATTTATAAAATAGTTTTGCTAAAATAAAAGCTCCATACTGCAGCTGGAATTGGGGTTGACGAGAGCAGCGGGACTAAACCAACGAGTGACCCATTTCACATTACACACATTAATTTTGATCCATGGGTAATGTAAAAATATTGATCAGTGTATGTTCAATACCCAGCATTACATATTGTACCAGCTTCAGTATCATACGAATTGTTAAGAAGCTTTAGACATGCGCTGCATTCATATCTATCATCTTTGACGATATTTATTTGTGTACATTTAGACACAGAACATCCTTTATGTTACGAGCGCGTTCTGTTCAAATGCCGTTTTACTTCTGCCCTTTACAAGCAACAGCTGTCTACCAGGAAAGTCTGAATCATGCCCATAATAGAACGAGGATGATTGACTCCTGGCTTTGCTCTGGGTTTTCCTTTTACCAAGTTAACAACAACAACAACAACAGCCCCCCATGATATGATGCAAAGCATTAACTGTGTGGACTGGTAAGTAATCCTAGCTGCCTGTGTCTCATACAGGGAGATTAGTTGAAGATAGTTTCCTCTGCAAGATCCAGCTGCCGTGTTCAGAGGAAAGAGACAAATGAGACATGTAGTTGTATTGGTGATGCTGCCTGGTAGGGCTAAAAATAAGCCCCCTGACACTTGACTGTTTCCACTTCGCTCTCTCATGAACTCGCAACTGCAACGCGCAAACCCCCAAAATAGGCTGCAGCTAATGGTGAATAGGCTGGCACCAGAGCCAAGATTATTCCTCCTACGTCTCTGACTGATTCACCTCGCCACTTCTCCAAAGTAGAAGTGCTGCGTCTCAGACGATGGCTGTTTGTGCTCTCTACTAAAGGTCTGATTTGCCAGACCTCCTGTAGCTACACTCGCATTTGCAAATGCTGTTGTGATGTGTCAGCTCATTTGCTTTTGGTATTTTTACATGCCATTGGTTTTCAAACTTCCTCATCAATTTGTTGACATTTTCAACCATTACTCTTAAATGTGTGTGCTGTTAAATTAATTTCAGGTCTCATCCACACAAAACCTTTTTTTTTCTTTCTAGATAACTAGTTTGTGTGAAAATATTTGAGCCCATGTCCTGCGGCTACAGTGGGCCCAGTCGGGCTTTCAGACATGAGGAATTGTACCCCACAGATACATCGCTCTTTATGGTTTGTCACAATATGTATACAGTAGGCTATAGGCTGCATGTGCTGGACTACATCTCCAAGATATTATCTGTCTGTTATTATTCTAAAAGGATGTCTGGGGTTCCATAGGCTATTTCCTTAAAGGGACCAGAACAAGTAGACAATTACCCGTAGGCCACTTCAGATACCGTGCTTATTTTTCCTCTTTTCTTCTTGTTCACTTGTTCCAGAGGTTTACCAATGAGGACCACTTGGCTGTACACAAACACAAGCATGAGATGACTCTGAAATTTGGACCAGCCAGGACCGACTCCGTCATCATTGCAGGTACTGTTTGCCTTCGAGACAAACGCAAAGCGTAACTCTTCCTCTTTTTCAAATATCCTCTCCCTGCACTCAGATGAAGACTGTTCAGTAGGGCTGTACCGAACAGTTTGGAGCTTCGATGCTTCGTTTATAATGGTGACATTCAAATTCTAAATCTACATCTGAACGATGCACAGCTTTTGTTTTTTACTATTCATTCTGTTTAAACCCGGGATTTCTGCACAGTAGCACATAAAGATATGACTACACTTATATTGTTAGTATCATACTATTTCAATCCATATTTGTTGGCGTTTAGCCCGTCAAAAACAACATTTTCACTGCAGTCAAAAAACAGTTTGCTCTCCTGCTTGCTGCACACAAAGGGAGGCACGCAGCTGTATTAACGAGGCAGTGTAGCAGCATTTTAACAGCACCATAAATTACATTTATATAACCAGACTAACTCATTTAATTCGATGAATCACTTTATTAAAATGGATTTTGTTTTGAGGACTTTTTATTAATAATTTTCTTTAGTGATGACGTTTTAAAATATGATGACAGCTTCATTCAAAATCCTCAGTAGAAGCTTTAAAAAAAAATAAAAGATATATATATAAATATGACATTCGGTACGGCCCTACTGTTTAGGATACCTCAGAACAGTGTGTTCCATCAATCTCAAGAAAAGCAGCTCCAAAGACACATTTATTACATAGGTTTCTATATTCAATGCTGAGTGTGAACTAAGTGTGAAAACAATACTTTGAATAGTCATCTCTGTTCATTCCCTTTTGCCAGACCAGACACCGACTCCCACCCGCTTCCTAAAGAACTGCGATGAGGTTGGTCTGTTCAACGAGCTGGCCAGCTCCTTCGATCAGGACGATGATGAGAAGAGAGCAAAGAACTCTGTAAGAAAGGCTTTGGGTCGAGGATTTTGTCAATGTTTCATCTGTGCGTGTGTTTATGCCTTTATGTGTTATTATTGACAGAAACCAATGGAATTTCCTACAAAACTCCCACGTAGTGAACAATTTTTTTTTACTTCCTTTTTCTTACCTCAATGTGTTTATGTAGTCAAAAAGTGTTGCTTGCTGAATTTCCTGCTTGTCTGTGTGTCATTATAATTTAAACTATTGCATCAGCTTTTGTTGGTGTGATGAATAAAAATACCAGCTTCCTTTTTAACGTACTGTAGTCCGGGAGTATCTTTGATAAGTCATGTGAACTTACACTCTTTGTCTCTCTCTCTCTCTCTCTCTCTCTCTCTCTCTCTCTCTCTCTCTCTCTCTCTCTCTCTCTCTCTCTCTCTCACTGTCTTTGTCCTTCTCAGCTCCCTGCTCCCAACTCTGTGGCCGTGGACATGAGGATGCAGGCATCATCAGACGTGAAGGTGAAAGAAGAGGAACCTGTAGAGGTCGACTCCTCGCCGCCAAGCAGCCCTGACTCTTTCTCTGAAGATTCAGACAACAGCATAGAGCCTCAGGTTAAAGTAAAGGTAGGACAGAATAGGAGGAGGGGGGATTGCAGTACAGTGTGTAGAGAGGAGGGTGAATCCTTAAATGATGTACTTACCTCACCGCTATTCTCCCAGGACATACCGCCCAGGAGTTCAGCCCCGACCCCGACTATTGTGCGCCCAGGTTCCCTCCCACTACACTTGGGCTTTGATGGCCTTCAGCCCACCATGCCGTCACCCACCTCCGTCATCACACAGACACCGCCTTCCAATCGTACCCTGTGGTGAGTAAAGTTCAACATCCTTCTACTGACTTTTGATTGGGGATCGATCAATATAGGATGTTAATGCAGATGGCAATAAAAAACACAGAAAATAGGTTAATCGTGGTGAATTTCCATTATCAGGATAACGGTGACTATCCTCACATGAGAGACTTGAAAAAGCTGTTGAGCTCGCCATCATAGTAGAGCACTGAAAAATAGAGCCGTAGCTTAGAAAATACCGGAATTATCATATAAGAAAGAACAGAGGCTTTGTTTCTCACTAAACTGACTTCCACAAAAAAAAGTGTCCTATCAGTGATGCAATACAATATGTGTTTCTTAACTAAATGTAAAGTATAGTGATTCCAGTATGTGTTAAGCATATTTTGATGTTTATTGTGATAATATCGCGATCAATTTTGGCAATTATTTTGGCCAGGATAATCGCGACGTGAAATTCTTATATCGTCCCATGCCTACCCCTGATGACCGCTTTAACCCTGATTTGCCTTAAGTGGATTTACAGCTCTTAAAGAAAAATATTTTACACACATTCTTTCCCATATTCACGATCTGCTGGTTCCAACACTATGTTGAACCTTATATATGATGCTTATGAGTGAACCTTTCAAACCTCAGATGCCATCATATGTCATAATATTTTTTATGGCTGTACAAAAATGTGCATCTTTTGTCTTTGTTGTTTTTTTGGAAAACTTTAATCATTGTGCATTTAATCTGACATATGTTGTATCTAAAATAAAATGATGATATAATGATATGCATATCTGTAGCTTTGAGCAGTCTTTGTCAAACCACTTGGACGATGACTGAACTTCCTGTTCCTGTCTGCCTGTCTAGTTCGCCCACCAGCCACTACCCCATGATGATGCTTCCCTCTGGTCAGGCCGTGCCTGTGCTCCCTGGTCCAGTACATATGCCTTCTGTCATCAATGTAAGGCACACCAGCACTCTAGATATGTTCATTTTATTGCTAAGAAGTTAGTCCAAGTTGTTAATACATTTGTATTTGTGCATCTTTTCTGGTCTCCAGCTCGCCCGACCCATGTGCATGGTACCCAACATTCCTGGGATCCCCGGTCCTCCTCGGGGAGGCAGCAGCAGCGGCTCTAACTCCCCCTCTGGCTACAGCATCCACTCAGAGGCCAAGATGGTCAGCACTCGATTAGCTCTCTATTTTTATATCTCTTTATCTGTTCTTTGAGTCTCCATCTTCACCCTCCAGCCTTCCTCTGCAATGGCTTAGTTTGTTCATCATATGACTTTTTACTGCAGTTACTTGTTTATTTAACCCCTCCACCTCGACAACACAATTTGTACTGATTCTATGACACGGCAAAGTACGCACAGAGCTCCATGCAAGGATTCCACATTTCAACGGTATTTTCAATGAGACCGAGTTAGTGTGGTCAGTGTTTGCAGTATTACTATATACATTTTTATATATATATATATATATATATACACATATTAGATCCTGCCATTTGCACAAACGGCTTGCGCCTTCAGTGACAAGTGGAATATAATTTGTGTAAATGAGGTTTACGAAATAGTTTGAAGCTTCATTCATACTGTTGACATTTAAATAGAAAATCCAAAAAGTTTTTTTCTCCCATGTCCATTCATTCTTTTTAAACCCAGTATTTCTGCACAGTTGCAGATAAAGATGAGGCGACACTACTATTATTAGTATTAGACTTCATCATAGCAACATATCGTCTTGCTTGTTTTGTTGTGCTGTCATGGCATGCTGTCTGTCGGACTGATTAATATTATTATTTTCCCGTGCCGTCCAAAAGGTGTTTCTCATCTACCGTCTGCCTGAGTCCATGTGAATGCAGCATTACTACCAAATAATGATTGTACTTCAATACGCTGTTGACCAGTTGTATGCCTTCACTGCCACAATCAGTTATTTTCCAAATTATTACTCGCAGCTGGATACAGCACCACATCACAAAGCAACATCTTCTGAAAATTGTTTCCGGGAACATATAACTTTTGTTGGCTCAGATCAGCGACAAAGCCTCCAGAGCTGAACTTAGCTCGAGGCTTGAGACAGAACAGGATGTCACATGAATGTGCTGCTGAAAAGGAGCTGGAACTGTGTGACACTGTCAGGTCAGCAGCATGGGCGCAGATGTCTGCACAATTAGAGCGCCTTTTTTTTTACACACATGCCCGAGAGAAGTCAGGGTTTTCCTGAGACAAAGGGCGGTACAACTTGGTGCTTATTGCTGCTTATTTTAGGAAAACATCAGAGATCTAGCAGAAAACAGATGTATTGCATGTCAAAAGTGTAAGTGAGCAGCAGCTGTGCTTGTTATTGATGTTGGTCCTATTGTTCTCCTGTAGCGT
This sequence comes from Bovichtus variegatus, assembly GCA_943593645.1. Taxonomy (NCBI): domain Eukaryota; kingdom Metazoa; phylum Chordata; class Actinopteri; order Perciformes; family Bovichtidae; genus Bovichtus; species Bovichtus variegatus. The sequence continues at coordinate 7,261,437 of CALSCE010009645.1, read as the reverse complement.
CTGAAGGCTGCACTGTCACAGCAGAGCCCATCAGGATACAGTATGGGGATCATGTCCATGGGCGGCAGCCCCATGGCGCCTCAGAGGGCAGAGCAGAGCCAGCTGCTGGTCCAACATCCAGATGCTCCATCACCTGCACAACCTCAGGTACACTGTGCTGTCTATAGTCAAGGACCTCACTATAACATGACTTTCAGGTTGTTCGTACCTGTGTTAGCAAAGATGAATCCCATAAATTGAAAGCACAAGTACCAGTTACGAAAAGGACACTGCCGGGCCGGTTGCACACACAGAAACTGCAAAGAAAAGTTGAGAGAACTAAGTCAAGAATCCCCAAACAAAAGTCAAAGAGGGTGGAGCACTGGTTCTTCTGCAGGAAGTGAATGGCACATTTTTAGTAGTGTCACTCAGAAGCGGATGTAAAATAATAATTAGTGTAGTGTTTATTTATTTTAAGACACCATAATGCTTTGTAAAATAATGAAAATAATTATATAAAAATATTCTAAATGATAAGAAAATTGTGTTTTAAATCCTATATTATACAACTGAAGAAATTAAGAAAACACAAAAAGTAATTATTTTGCACAGGCATGTCAGCAGTGCGCTCTTAAGTGTGCGTAGCTTCCGTTCTTACCTAAGAACAAATCCCAAATAAGAAAACATTGGCGCATGTCTTGAATCTTCGTGAAAACTGCACCAGTGGGTTTTAAGAAGAACTTTCTTAAGAACAGTTGGTGAATGAGACCATTGTCACTTAGATTTGGAAAATCTAAGATATGACCAAAATGATCGGAGCTAAACCTTGTTTTATGGCATATCACCTGTTTTAGTTACAGAGAATTGGGCTGTACTTCTTGTAGTGAGATGACTATAATGTGCTCTGACCAAAATAATGAGACTATGACTCAAACTTCCCTTTTTCTTTCTCGTCTTTCTTTTGCTCTACTCCCCTGTCTCTCTGTTTTTTCTCACCCTGTGTCCTGTTCTCCCTCTAGGTATCTCCAGCACAGCCTACAGGTGGGCGTCGGCGGCGGACAGCAGAAGATGACCCAGATGAGCGAAGGCAGCGCTTCCTCGAGAGGAATCGGGCCGCGGCATCGCGCTGCAGACAGAAACGCAAAATGTGGGTCAGCTCTTTAGAGAAGAAGGCTGAGGAACTCTGCACCCTGAACGTCTCACTGTCGGTGAGTGGGCCAGGAGTGGGTGGGCGGGGATGAAATGTGGCCTGCGGTGGGCCTGTGTTGCATAGTCACTCTCACTGCACTGTCAACAGGCTTTCAACTAGTTGTGGAAGTTGAGGTGTTTTTCATCAGTTTCAGGCAGTATTGGGTAATTTTACAAATGTTTGAAGTTACAGCACTTAAAACTGTGGGACTCATTACAACTTGTTTCACATCCTTATTGTACTATTTGGTGTTTTTTACACTGAATGACCAGTCCTCCACTGTCAGCTGTACTGTAGTGGAAACCAGACTGTTTACTCCTTTTAGCATGTCTTAGCTGAAAAACATTAAAAAGTTTTCTCTGTTTTAAATAATATGACCCAGTGTTAGTGGTGATTTTTGGGAGTAATGTATGTTTAACTATGATGTGAATTCTCTATGAATTCTTGAACAGTGTTGTAAGTCCTTATTTTCTGATCCTTCAGAATGAAGTGTCTCTGTTGCGGAACGAGGTGGCTCATTTGAAGCAGCTGCTGCTGGCCCACAAAGACTGTCCTGTGACGAATTTACAGAAGAAGACTGCCTACTTAGGTGAACCTTTTTAAAATGATGCTCTGTTTCTCACATGGTACCTTATGTTTTTTCACTCACTCATAATTATTCATCCACAGCCGCTCTGGGGCGGAAAAAATCCCCTCGTATTCACAATCATGCGCACAGAGCACTTAAGTGGTCCTACATTAAGTACCTTACTGTACATTGTGGCTTCTTCTCTGCTGTTGTATCACAGTAATATTTCTAAACAGAACTTATAATGTGTCTGTGGTACTGAAGTAGTACATTTATAGTGACCTTAATGTACCTTTGGGCATTTAACTATGGTATCATTTTAATATGGTATATCCGATCATGCAGTTTATAGTGACCATGTTATTCCCATACAGTAGGCTACATTTAGTTTTCTAGTTTGTACTGTATATATTGATTTAGGAATCACACAGTAGCCATGCTGTAATATTTATTTATTTATATGTTGATTGCTTTGTTTAATATGAAGGGTTAATGTCCTGGACTATACCTGGCCTCAGTGGTGGAAGAAGAAGCCAGATCCTTTATTAAAGTGAAAGTAGCAATACTACATTGTTAAAAAATGAAGTACTTCATTGGCAGTAAACGTTTCATTTAAATAATTTAAGTCTGATAATCAAAATGTACTTAATTCCGTGCGCACGGATTGTGAATCCAAGGGCACATTGAGGTTTTTTTCTACCATGTGATCCTAGAGGGGCTCCGTATATTCGGGACTTAATTCTTAAATGGTGCACTGGGGATACTGTTAAACAACTGCTAAACAAGTACAAATCTTTGTCTGTCGTTTTCCTTTTCTGTGTAGCTGCAGAAGAGAGCATGAAAGACACCTCAGAGCAGACAGGTTCCCCGGCCCCGGTGATCCAGCACAGCTCTTTGGCGCACAGCCCCTCCGGGCACAACGGCCTGAGCTCAAGGGCAGCAGCTGAGGCCATGGCTATGTCTGTGCTGGCAGGAATGGGCCAGCATCAGAGGTCTGAGAGTGGACCCTCTCACATTATCATGGCTGCACAATCTCAATCTGCTGCCAGATGATGAGCGATGCCACCACGGCCCAGACTTGGCTTACACTCGTCACCCAGGGGTAGGAAAGAGCAGCGGACCCTCCCTCCCAACTTTCCCCGATCTAGAAGTCCAAATTTCTCATCTTCCCCTTCCCCCTTCGCTGCACTCCTCTGCTCTCTCTGACCCTCCTGTGGAGCCACCATGCTGCGGCCTGGAGCTCAGCAACAGCCTTCTGGGAATGGACTGAGACTTTTGAGAGAGCTTCCTGTTCACTTTGCCATAGACTACAGGGGCTGGACTCCAACCTCCCATCCTCGTTTCCCCTCTGTGCTTCCCCCGCTCATCTCTCCCCACCCTCAGTCAAAATGACTCTTCACTGGACTGTAGGACTGCATCGCTCTAAGTGTATTCCCGTAATGAACTTTCCACGTGGACACGTGCGCACAGTTTCTAACACACAGGTGTTGCATAAACATTGCCGATCAAATCAGATACCAAACAACACGCAGGGCTTTACACTGTTTTCAGCAGGGAATTGTGCCTTGTGCTCCTCAACTTTTTAGCCATGCACACACACCCACACATGCCATCACAGCATACATCCGTGGCTCCAAAGATGCAGTAGTTGTCTAGACGTCAGTGACTCAGATCTCAAATAAAACCTTTTGTAAATGGTTCCACCTCAAGGTGATCTCAACATGGACCCAAAAACCTTACCTCAATTACTCCCCTTTATGATAAAATTAATAAACTGTGTGTGTGTGATTAGCTCTGTGCGTATATATTCATGTACATCAGAACATAGCAGTTTGCCTACTCCTGATCTGATTCGTTAATAGCTGGATTGTTAGCATGTGACTTTTTCTATTCGGGTGTTATGTTCTTGATACAGCTATGTGCAGCTATATTTTTTTAATGAATTGGCACATCCTCCCAGATAAGTCCACGGAACCAATTTATGTTGGATTGACAGTGTATTATCTTTAAATTAGTTATTTTTCTGATCTGAAGGGAATTCAGCCTCTCCCCCTCCTCCTCACTTTCCTCTACAACAGGCGGTTTTGCTGTTTACTGGTTTGTAAGTGGATGCCTTTTCCATTTTATATGAGATATTCTAGTGGCTGTGTTTCTCTGTGTGGGCCCTGGACTTACTGTAACTGTTATTTTCACACTTCTCAGGATGGTTGCACATCCTTGCTGCTCGTTGGAAGTGCGATGAACCCCTTAGTCTCTCTGCTCTTTACCAAACCTAAACCAAGCCATAATGACTACAAATCAGATATCTGAATCTCCAAAGACCACCTTGTACTTGTTCTGGGGACAGGAAGTAAATAGCCTGACTGTTATTTTGTGATTCAGAGGTCACAGTGACACAATATACAGTATATCGCTGCTTGTTACTTGCACTTACACTCTCTCACACACACAATGTCTGACAATGTTTGCCTTAAGATCACTTTGGTGCCTCTGATATCCCCAAAAAACACACAGGTTTGCTCGGGGAAAAGAATGGAGCCTTAGAAAAATATATTTGTTTTAAATTTGTTAATTTCATCAAATGAAAAACAACCAATGAAGAACAAAAAAAATGACTTTTTGAAGATTCCTTAAAGCCTTTAAAATAAATAGTTCATTTAACCATTAGTCTCTTTTCAGTGACATAAAATGATCCAATACATGTCTGTCATCTGGTGGAGGGACACAGCAAAGACATCTTTGCTGCTAAAAAGCTTTGAGCGAGAAACATTTGGATGTATTGTGGTTGAAAGCCTCCAGTTCCTTAGAAATCCCTCTAAGATATCAGTTTATTTTTACATAAACACCTAAACAAGCAGTTTGCTTTTCTTGTTGTCTTCCTGTATATTGTTCTCCGGTTATTTGTCTTATGATCATACGTTTGCAAGATGTGATATTTCAAAAACAAGATATCTGTCCATTAACACAAGGGCATTTCTTTATGCACTAAAATAATGCAAGTTTTTTGTTGCTTTGTACTTCTGTTCATTTAAAGTTCTCTTGTCCTCTTGGTCTTTTTCAGAGGTATCATACTTTTTTTTTTAAATCACATTTTCTCCTATCTGTACTGTATACATTAATGGGAATTTGCTCAGCATCTTTCAAACCTTTCACCTTTGACTGCACCTCCTGTCCTACAGTCCCAATGGCGACCCCGGCGTTTTGTTGTACTTCGGAGCTGGCGCTATATTTGCCTGGCAGTCGCTTATAGACGATTGTTCATATGAAATGAAAAGTCAAACTATATTTAGCTTTCATGTTTTCATGTAATGTCATTGCCACCTTTTCTGTCATTTCTTGTTTTCTTTTGTTGTGTGCTATTTTCAGCACTTTACAACCTTTGTCATAACGCTTCTGATTGTACTGATGAATATAGAAACACATTTCTTTAACACACAGATTTCTTTTTTGTTTGGTTTCTCTACAGAAAAATGTCATTAGTCCTTTTTCAAAAAGTGATTTTGAAGACAAATTTGGTCATGTCCTTCTAACTTATTTTTCTAATTGGTCAACTAACAATCGTCATTACAGTCCTTGGCATATTAATGTTACCTAGAATTGTTGTGAAAAGAGCAATCTAATGAAAAATGCAACAATGTGAAAGTTGCACATAGTATATTAATGGTTTTTCACACTCCCATTGTTCGACTTATGATTTAAAAATGGTCCTTGTACTGTACATATCTGTACTATATGAATATATTTACTTTTCCATGCATGTCCAAGTGGAATACTATGAACACTTACAGTGCTGCAGTTTTAATTAAAGAAACTACATCTTAATGAACATTTATGAAATGTGTTTGTTTGTTTATTGTCAGTTTAGATTCACAATGACTAAAATAGGTTTTATGTAAAATTGCTGTAATCTTACATAACAACTGGAGACTTGGTCGGTTTTTAGTAAAATGTGGTTGTCAGTGTATTTGATATGAGAGAATATACTTTATGTACAGACATTGTGCCGTCTTGTTCATAAGTTGTCTGTACTTAGTGTTCATGGACTGACATGATGGTGTTGTTACTAGTAGAGAGGAGCAAACTAACTACTCCAACTCTGGTTCCTGTACTTGAATATTTCTTTCTTCTACTTTTAAAGTAGACTCTGAAATTGTTCAGCTTTCTTTGACGCATGGTCTTAGCTACCATCGGGGACACTGAGGTCATGTCCTGCATGTAGCAACCTGAGGTCGTATTGTACAATTAAAAACACACACATTGTGAGTATTTTATAAACTGATTCTAGTTTTTTTACTCAAAATTTTTTGGAACAAGTCGTTATTTTGAGATACTATGTCATTTAAAAAAAAAAGGTTTGCCATAATGAGTTACAAGGCAACGTTTTCATTCATTTTTTTCTTTAACTGGCAGAAAATGGGCTGTTGGAACAAAACAGAAATAGATAAATGATTCAGTATCTAGGATTTTATTCCTGGGAGAGTGGAGGGAGGCTTTGACACATCATTTTGACCTTCATGATGGGTAATAACATTTACAGAAGATATAATCAAACATTTAACTTTAAAATATATTTTCCAAGGCAGTGCGGTGTGAATTTAGAAGCTGGACTCAGCATTTCTAAAATCCTTGCTACGGCCCTGCTTTTAATTTTTTTTTTCTTTTGGAAAGGCACAGAAGTGACACAGCAGTCTACAATTATGCTGTTATGTGAAGTTTGCTTTGAAGCTTGTTGTCCTCACAAGACAATGTCCATGTTTCTTCTAAGGAAAAAGACCGTAACCTTTTGTAAGCAGCCCTTAATTGCAAAGGGAGTGGTTGGAAGGTTATATTTATGTTTTATAATGGTTACAGTCACAATGCCACATTGGCCTTTTGAAGTATTCTTACATGAATTTAGATACAGTATAAAATCAAGTACTTTATCTCAAGTAGGACCAGGGTCGGATTAACCTGCTGTGGGGCAAAACTCCCATTCTTCCAACACTGTGCTTCTTATATGTGGCCTTTAAGTGTCCATCAGTTAGTGTCCATAACTCTACTGGAGCTGAATCGACGTCGATAGACAGAAAGTTCATGGCCAACTATTTTGATAACAAATTTATCGTTTAGGTCCTTTTTAAAACAGATGTGCCAAATAATAATAACAATCATTTTATTTATACAACCGAACATTTACTGGTTCCAGCTTCAACAAACTAACAAAACAAATTTGAAGCACATAAGCATTTTAAGACATCACCTAGATCATTGTGGACTTGTGATGAAATGAACAAATGGTTAATCAAGGAAATAATTGTCACATGATTCGATAATAAAAACAATCTTTTCACCAGAAACCAACCAAGTTTCTCACTCCTATGCTGACATAAGTGCCCCAGTTTTAATGTGTGTCAACGTCTTTGTATGATCACGTGTGTAAGATCACTTGTGCAATTAATCAAATTACCACAAAGTGAACCTGGGATTTTTGGGGCCTCTGGGCAGTTGCCCGCTCTGCTCCAATCCTAATCCAGGTTTAAATAGGATATTCTGATATGTTTTCCACCTTTGCTAGCCACAGTGTTGGGTAAAAAAATCCTGACACACAATCTCATTAGCTAGCCAAATAATAAAGTTCCCTGAAGGGCTCAGGATCCACTGGAAGTTTTTTAAACAATATTTAAATTAGATTTTGCATCGATTTCACAAATACAAATAGGCAATAATAATAATAATAAAATTAAACAATGTAATGTAGACATGGTTTTCATAGTTTTAATAGGGAAAGAAATATAACATTTCACACATAACATTTAAAACAGAAAAAGAACAAAAAACAACAACAACAATGTAGAAAGTCTCAGGAACACACAGCTGACTGCATTTTGACATCCAAAAAACTCCAATATGTTTGCACGCTTTTTCAAATTCTCCTGCATTTTCTTCTGGTCATGTAAATCAGTCTCTCAAATACAAAACACGATGCCATCTCCTTCACCCATACATGTAGGTAGGAAGGTATGTATCCATTTTTCTTTTCCCTAGCCTGCAGGAGTCCAAAGTAATTTAAAGTTACCAAAGTAAATTAAAGTTTTAAACTAACAGAAAAGTGTATTCCCTCTTGGGCTCATTGCATGGGTGGAATATGGTCTAAAAATAAATCAAATAAAATGCAGGTCTTTAAAAATAATCCAAGGCAGGTGACCCCAATGAACACCCATGACAGTCGCGACGCATCGGTCATTTTAAATTCATATTACCACGTAAAATAAAGGAATTTTGATTTTGCACAAACCCTACAGTGTGTCTTGGATTATTTTTTGATGGAGACGTGCAATTTTTCATTTACGGGATGAACATAAACACATTACACCTGAAGGATCCAAAGAGCATCTGGCCACCACAGAGACCCAGCATTGTCTTCACGTCTAAATAAAACTGCTAATTGGATATATACCTATATGTGTACATAGTCCAGTATTTCTGACAGTCCCATACAAAGTGAAACTACAGAGTACCCTTTTATAGTTTAATAAGAGTGATAATTATTAATTATCTTTGTTAAACGGGCCATGCATAAAACACATGAACACGTGTGTGTGTGTGTGTGTGTGTGTGTGTGTGTGTGCCACTGAGACGCCAGGGGGCGCAACAGTTTCGGTCTGTTTTCTGGGATGCAGTGAATTAACGTACCGGCAGTCACGTGACCGCGGCTCGTTGCCGTCGGTGAGTTTTTCCCCATTATGGCGGAGGGGCCAGCCGTACGGATGGACTGTCTCTCCCACTCTGATGCTTGTTTTGTGTCTTGAGGGAGGGCGTTTTATTTTAATTTTTTTTACACTTACCTTCCTTTTCAACTAGACTGCACTCGTGTTTCTCGGCGGTGATGGCAGACCGCGGCGTGGATATGTCCGCCCTGCCGAAAGAGGTTAGAGACCAACTGGCGGAGTTGGATCTGGAGCTGTCTGAAGGTAAAGCAGGGGAGGGGGCTGCCTGCCTTGTGGGGGGATGCTATAGCATATTTTCAAGCTAGCTATGTGCCTCAGCTGTCTGGGCTAACCAGCATCGATTTAACCAGTGATTTCCCTCCTTTTCATTCTACTTTCCGCGTATAATACATTGAATGGGAGCTCACTGAAGCTAGCTTATTTGTGCTAATGCAGGATGTGGGCATGCGAGCTAGCAGTGCATGACAAGCAGCAAGAGGAGGAAGAAGAGAAAGGCTTCATCCATTTTTCCTCGTTTCTACTTTACCTCAACCCATATAGTGGCAAATATTACGCTAAAACGTCGATTTACAGATCTGTTTATGTGCCAAATGTCCTCATTTGCTGTGAGATTGAATGTCAAAGCCATAGCTCAGTGTGTGTGTGTGTGTGTGTGTGTGTGTGTGTGTGTGTGTCAGACTGGGATTGCCAGAGGCAAGGTTTGGCTTTCAGGGCTTGACCCTTTTCCCGGTCATCTTTAGTTATACTTGTTCATATGGTGGGAATTTGATTCTTCTGTGGCCACATGGCTTCCAGTTTCACATCATTTACTAGCCTTGTACTTCTTCTTGCCATCTGTGTTGAGGTTTCAGCTGAAAAAGCAGTAAAAAACTGTGAGTCACTGTGACTACTGTTGACATGTAATGACAAGGCCTACAGTCATCACCTGCTCTGGTGTCATGGTGAGATACAGACTGTTATGAGTGACTGTTAGTCATTAGCAAACGTAGTGTACGACCTCAGATCAACAAGATGTACGTGCAGATCCTTACACCTGTGTAAACCTGATATTACTGGAATTATAGGTTTACCTACGAGCCTTGCTCATCATGTGTTTCACTACCCTCAATCTTGTGGTGAATTTGAGTGAGATCTGTGTCAGGTGTACTCTGTTCTGCTCTAGTGTAGGGGTGCAAATCACAAGTTTAGGATAGTGTATCTTCCCTGGACATGGATACGATATTTGATGATATCGTAAAGTCTGCCTTGATAGGATTTCGATTCAATTCAGGGGCCTGCGATTGATATGAGACGATGTCATATATATATATATATATATATTACTGTAGTTTGAAAATATCTCAACCATTCTTTCATCAAAAAGCATAGTGCAACCCCTCCCCCAGAGCAGCTGTTAGCCCCATTGACACACACTGTCTCATCCCAGTGACGGTATCCCCCTTGTCCTGCCTCATGGCACCTGGGATATATTCTCCAGCTGAGGTGACCAAATCCAGTCGTCCTGCGCAGTGACCGCTCACCGTCTACTTGTCCATGCTGATTGACGATTGGTTATTTTAGAGGTGCGATATGGTTTCTGACACTGATAACCAGTATTTGATATGACAACACCTGATACAAATGCAGGTCAATCATGCTTGTAATAAGACCTCAGAAAAGGACATGGTACTATAAAAAGACTATGGGTGTAATGAGCCATTGATCAGGATCAATATATCGATTCAACGAGCCAATATCATTGATGAAAAGTGAAACATTGATTACATATCATCCTCATTAACATCTTTAGCATCTTTTTTTTTAAGCAAACAAAATGGATAGTTTTTGTATTTAAATGTCTGGAAGAGCCCGATAATAAAATTGTGAAGTCATATTTTGCTTTTGGTAGCTGATATTGATTGTGTTAAATTGGCATATGATATTGTCTCCTATCGATCGCAGGCCCCTGAATCGAACTGTATCAAAATCGTATTGTGGCAGACTTTGTGATACCAGCCAATATCGTATTGTTAAAAGAATCAACAGAATATTGTATCGTGATAAAACGTGTGATTTACACCTCTATAAAAGACCTTGACATAATGGTTTGTTTGCATGTGACAGTACTATTACTTATTATTGCAATAAAAAAAAGTACACATTTACAAGCTAATTGCCGTTAATTATAAGAATGTTGGAGTGGGACGTTGTTACAGCTCATATCAGCCTGTATTGAAAGTAAGCTGATATATTAGAGCATCTGCGGGTATTTTAAGAGCAGACTGACCTCTAAGGTTAATGTGTTATTCAGGTGTAGATCAGCCAGAATTGAGTGTGTTGTGTCATGTTAAATAGTTATACTGGTGGTTTTGGATGTTTTAGCCCAATAATTAAAAAGGGTTTATACTTACAGGCTGAACATTTACCACAGTTGTATCATAGGTCATTTTAAGGGTGACGTATACATGATGTGATGGTTGTGATTTTGGCTTATTGTTTCTACATTATTTATACTGTGGTAACCATCCCTTTTAGCATCTCTCTGCATATTGTGGCCAATGTTTATAAATCAATGAACAGGAATGTTTTATGACATTTCTGTCTGATTATTTTTTACATTAATGATTTCTTACGTGAATTATTTTTTCAGGAAATGTATAACATGTGGTGGTGATGGATTACTGTGAAAAACATCACCTTTATTTCAGTTTCATGTGGTAATGCAGTTAAGTTATGAGGGCTCTTGTTGGTGCATTCAGGTGCTTGTGAGAAACATGTCAAACTCGAGTTGCACAAGAAACAATCATATTTACATTATTCTGGTGGCCGGGTTTGCTCATATGTTTTCCACATATTGGTTGTCTGACAACATCGCTGGTGAATGCTTTTCGGGTTGCAGCTGTATTAAAGAGAAGAAGAATATATATTGCCATGATAGCTAAATATTTGAATATTTGCATTATTTTAGGTTTGTGTGTGTAAGCCAGCTAGCCTCTTTATGACTGGATACATGCGGCATGTCATCACCTTTTACAGGCTATTTTTCTAGTGTCCTTAACAAGCATTCCTCTGAAGTGAAAATGCCTGTTCCTGTGTTGCTCGGATAAGAAAACAGGCCTGCCAAATGGCCTCTTAAAAATCAACCCAGTTTTGCTAGCCCCCTGTGACCATGGGGACACAATGAGGACCATTCAGCTGGTCTGAGCCGCCGTGGCCAGGAGCTCTGCTGCCATTTAGGCCATTCAGCTGAACCCTGCCTTTGTGTGCACGTTGGAATGAGCTGCCTCCATAGGAAGAGCAGGGAGGGGCTGGTGACTGGTCGTACTTGAGAAGATGACGTGTAGTATGCACTACTGAGGGGAGTGGTTGCCCCTCTCACCATGCCACCTCTCAGCTGAGCCAGGGGTAAAAGGTCATGTCTGATTATTTCCTTGAACCAGCCTACCTGGTTGACGTCCCGCACCATCTGTCAGGCTCGTCCTACAGAAGTTTCACATTGCTGACACAAGCATAATTCCACTCAGATGATTTTTTCGTCTGTGAGTTAGTAGCTGGTGCTCTGGGCCAAGATGCCATTTTGACATGATTTAAGTTTTTTCATAGAGATGCACCGATCCAACTTTTTCAGTTCTGATACCTTGGCTTCGAGTATCGGCCGATAACAAGAACTGATCCGAGACCTGTGTTTAATTCTTAACTTAGCCACTGTGGCCCTGGAACAGTCTGCCTGAGGATCTGAGGGCCTCCACCTCTGAAGGAAACCTTAAGACAGAACCTTTTAGCCTGGCTTTTACTTATGGTCATTTACTGCCTTAGTTTTTAGGTCTTAATCATTGGTTTTCATAGTATTTCTATCTCCTGTGCTTATTTATTCTAGTGACTTTTATTTATTTGAACATTTTAGGAAGTGACTGGGATTATTCTTTTATGTGTAAGGCAACATCAGGCTTGATTTAAACATTGCTCTCCTAATTTTGTAAAACAATATGTAACAAATAAATACATGGATATAAATATAAGGCATTATTATGTATTATTAAAAATAATAATCGTACACCAGCAACTTGCTAAAATAAGAATTCGCAAAATTAACAGGAATTACAATTCAAGTGTAAACCTTTTTAATGCAGCAACAAATTGATCGAAATTTAAACCGGAATTACAATCCCAGTATATTATGTATATAGTGGATCAACATAGAATTGAACTGAATAGATCAGCCCCATTGTCACCGATACCCGATCCAGCTATTTGAGACATCCCTGTTTGAAATTGTAGCCATTTCCTCCCCGTCTAAGTTTTTTTACCTCAGGAACACCGTCTCGGTGCACATGCTTGTGCCTGTGTTTATGTAGGGATAACGTCTTACTCTCTTTCTTTGTTTGCATCTGTGGTCAGTATGTGCAGACGGAGAGTCCAGATTATTGCCAGTTACTTCCTTTCTAGGCCAATCATAGAGTTAACCAGCCAGCATTCAGATGCAGCAGAAAGGGGCTTGGCTTAGTTTTGCATTAAGATACACGGCCCTCAGCAGAGGATGACCGCACTGATATGGACCCAGTCTGTATCAGCCATCCATCTTCTTGACCCTAGCCATCAGTGACAGCGTGTAGGGCAAAGCCTGATGGATCCTTGACGAAGACTCTCCTCCCAATCTGGGAGGAAGGCTGTGGAAACATATCTGTTCTCTCAACGTGTTGTGTCTCAAGGAGATACGCAGCAAACTGTTGTTTTTGTTAAAAGTCAGACAAAGTGCTTATTTTGAGACTAACTGACGTGTGATGGACTTCCTCAAACTCGTATGGTGCAGAACTCTTTGTTTGTAAGGTGGACGTCCGCGCTGGCACGAAAAGAGGAATAAGTGCCTCTCACACTGATTGTAAAGCTGAAATCTCTTCCTAATTTCACAGCTTTTGACTCTTGCAGGCCTGACACAACATGCTTTCTTAACAGCTCTTGGTGGCAATATGTTCAAAACTCAAATTGTTATTATTATCACAGCATTTTCTCTTCAATATCTTAACAATAATTTGCTATTTTGTCATTTTAAAGACCGTTTGATGCAAAAAAGATTTACTTTGCTGGATAGTCTAAATAGACAGGAAGAAGGGGAGGGGGACAGGGGACGATGAAATGCAACAAATGTCCCCAGCCAAAGCAAATCTAGAAATCGCAATTACAAATGACTTGCTGTGTGTTTATAGTGGGTTTTTTATGTAACACAATGCTATTATTTTCAAAAATGTTTTTTATCCATTTAGATGTGGCAACAACTTTGGACCACGATACTTCCTCGTGAGCGTTTTGTAACAATATGATTATAAAGATGGATGATTAAACAATGAAATTGATTTAGTGCCCAGTCCTACTTGCAAGACTAGTTTAAACCTTCCACTATCATTTCCACTTCATTTAAATGAGCTTTGAGCAGTCTTAATGAGTTTTCATATCAAGTTCTATTTCTCGGTTTAGATATTTGGGAAGTATATGCTTCTGTTAGCGCCCAATACAATCAGAATCCAAAATTCACAGATCACCTTCCTCGTAGCTGCGGAGCCAAGGCTTTAGGTCGGAGCAGATGGTTGGGTACTCTTGGCAAAGGTCTTTCTTTATGCGTGCTTGTGTGTCGTACAGTATGTTTGCGCATACAAATGTGCGTGTGTGTGTGCATGTGTCATAATACTGTTATACTGTCAATAGTTAATGATGGCTGCAGTTTCCTCCTCCAGACCTGTTGTAGGCTGAATTATTCTCATGCTCTCATTAAAAATCATGACACCCTCACAGAGTGGTTGTGGGTGTGTGTGTGGTTGTGTGTGTGGGTGTATTTGTGTGTGTGGTTGTGTGTGTGGTTGTTGGTGAGCGTGACTTCTTTACGCTCCCCAGGTAGAAGTTGATGCATGCACAGGGAAAAACAAAACATCGTGCCTTCTTTGAATAAGCGGCAGGAGATGTTTTGTCATCCCACTCATCAACCCTGCGGACCCACACATCTCTTTCTACAGTAGAAGATGCTCAACTTGTTGAACGAGCTCACATGTGTAGTCAGGTAGGGCTTTGCAGCATGGCAGAAATCAACAATATTAGTTGATTTACTGTATACTCCGTATAACATGTAATGTTCCCCTGTTATGCATTTCAGTACATCTAAAAAAAAAACCAAACATTCTCTTAACCTTTTATCACGATTCGCTTTGAATTAATAATATAGACAACAGAATTTTGTCAATGATTAAACAGTTTTTGCCCCCAGGGTGAGGACTCGAGTGTTGCTGCACTGTTGAAGTCTGAGATGACTCATGGAAGCCATGAAACAGTGGGATAGTGTCTGCAGTGCATTGAAGGGCCCTGTTTGAACATCGTCTCATCTGAGGTGGCCTTGAGCAGGACTCTGTCACTGTAATGGTGCTGACCTTGTAATCTGACCTTCCTGTGGAAGTAGGCAAGTTAATGAAGAATTTCCCTACAGTCTATGAATAGAAGTTCACAATCGCCTTACGTTAAACTAGAGCTGCAACGACTTATCGATTAGTCGACTGACAGAAAAAGTAATTTTTTTAAGCCACTCAAATCTGAAGATTTCCTGCGTTTTTTTTATTATAAAATATTAAAACTGGAATAGACATTTTTTCTATTTTCTGACATTTTATAGACCAAACCATTATTCTAGAAAATAATAGATAAATCAATGATGAAAATAATTGCTAGATGCAGCCCTACATTAAACATTATCATCCATCCATTGATGTGATATTGAAGCCTCCACTGAAATACAACTATATGCAGCCAGGCCTGTTTTCTGCTTGTTGTAAATCTGCGAGTCACTGCAATTAGGTGTGTCCTTTTCTCCGGGGCACATCCATCCACCACAAAGTGAGAGAACCTGTTTTAGCCTCCTGTCCCCCCCGGCTGTTAACTGATTTTGATGCAAACTGTGCCTCATCCTAAGTGAAGAGTGACCGGTGGTTTTGTAATATCAGACCCTTTCTCCCAGTCTGTACAACACCCACCTTCCTTCATTCACCGCTCTGCTTGACCAACCTGTAATCTCAACTGTGCTGACAGTGAAGCAACACTCTTAAGTTGTATTGCACAATCGATCAGTGCTATTTTGGCCTGCAGTCATTCAGTCGGGGGCCCAGGCTGTGACACACCAGACAACGTTGACTGATTAACACTCTCATTTATACCTCGTAAGCTAAATGATGAACTCATTGATTGCGAAACAGAAATCAAGTCTTGTTGTGTCTTTCGGTGTCGTAAGACTCAGTGGGAGTTAATGCAGAGCCCTTCCAATGTATCGGCGGGCTATATCCACTGCCCGGCGAGCCATGTGACTGTGCTAATGCTGAAGAATGCTCTTGTGAATATAAATAGACCTGGCTGGCAAGACAAATTCGCTTTCATGCCTGAGGAGGAGAAAACAAGCATCTCTTTGACACAAAAGCTCCACCATTATTGCAGTGGAGGCCACCCTCTCAAAGTCCCAAGGAGTCAGTCGTAATTGTGTGTATTTCTTTCTCGCTGAGGCAAATGTTTCTGGCTAGTCGACGGCAGCCAGGAGCAAATGCTTCCATCCAACCAACCAACTGGCTGGTTGGCCTCTACATGTGGGTCACTGTTACGCCCATGGGTTGTGTGTGAAATACTGCAGCCTGTTGAGAACTGCCCTTGTCAGGCCAATCAGCCTGCTGTCTGACTCATGGAGAAAGTTGCTATAGGTATGCTAATTGTAAAAAAAATCATACCAGTGGTTTTTTAGATGTTTTTAGCTTTTTACCATTAAAAATCAGCTATTGGCTTCACTTCATGCCAATATGACGTGCAAGTCAACATACGTATTTTATCACAGTGAATATTTAGTCAACTTTATTTGTCGTCAATGTCACGTTGTTATTGTGTGGAGATGCAGGTGCAAACAGGGAGTGTTTACAACCTTACCTGCTGTGTCCAGCTGCTTCAGGGAAACATCCAAGTTTTGAGCAGCAGCCGCTGTGACGCTAGAAACTACCAAATTTACATTGTTGCTTTCGCTGTGTTCATGTTTACTTGAGGGTTGGCTTCCAGACTTGATTTTTTCCGATAACATAATAAAGCTTCATTCAACACATCATGAGGGAGTAGTTTTAGAATCAGTCGCATTGGGTAGATTTAAAAAAAACAAAACCTCTTTGCATATAACCAGTCAAAATATTTGACAAACTGACGGCAGCAAAAAGCAGAAAACATGAGCTTAAGCACAGTTATCCCCTTCTTATCTACTAGCATGTTTTGTACTGAGCCTTGGCTTACTGAACAAACTAGCAAACGAGCATCCTAATAGACAAGTCCGCCCTATTATGTCTCTAATGCCGTTGAGCAGTTCAAAAACATATCTTTAAATGTCGACACGGTTTGTATTAGATTTGGAATGGAGAGGTCCTTTTTCGCCACAATCCCCCGAGACATGGGGGACAGGGACATTTCTGATATTTGGAGCTATAAAGACTTAGTTTTTCCTTTCAGTAATAAAATGATATTAACAATGAATTAAAAGAATTTGACTGCAGAAACAGATGACTTTTGTAACCATGATTGGGTATTAACTCATGACCAGAGCTCTGACCATAGAGCTGCTGTCTGTTGTAAATCACGTTATTCACACTCTCTCGCTCTGTCTCTGTCTCTCTCTCTGTCTCTGTCTCTGTCTCTCTCTCTGTCTCTCTCTCTCTCTCTCTCTCTCTCTCTCCCTCTCTCTCTGTCCCTCTCTCTCTGTCCCTCACATTGTCTCTTTCTCTCATTTGGGCTTTTCAGCTGATCATTACAGCCTTTTACAGAGGGTGTGTAGACCACAGGGTATTTTCTCAGCAGCTGGTCAGTTTCTATATATGAAATCGCAGGCCTGCGTCACAGGAAGGACTGATGGGGACTTTCTCTCTCTGTCTGTCTCTCCGTCTCTGTCTGTCTCTCTGTCTCTGTCTCTTCTCTCTCTCTCTGTCCCTCTCTCTCTGTCCCTCTCTCTGTCCCTCACATTGTCTCTTTCTCTCATTTGGGCTTTTCAGCTGATCATTACAGCCTTTTACAGAGGGTGTGTAGACCACAGGGTATTTTCTCAGCAGCTGGTCAGTTTCTATATATGAAATCGCAGGCCTGCGTCACAGGAAGGACTGATGGGGAAACCAGAGCCCAGGGGTAAAGCGGTCCTGCTGTATATGTACAATAAAAGTTTCCAAAAGGTCAACTGCTTTCTCTGTCAGTATCCCATTAGTTTGTTGTATTTGTTATTCTTTTGGATCCGCGCCTTACATTTGAAAAGTTCTCTTCCTAATTCTTGTGCGGTGCCAAAGGGTTATCGAAAAGTACGAGGGAGTAGAAGTCCTCAGGAAGCCCCCTCACAAAGCTGATGTGTATGTCCCCTGTTGGCCCCTCAGAACACATTGTGCTGCAGCTTGACTTGTAGTCATGGACCCCTTTTAATTCAACTCCCCAGAGAAAGAGGTAAAACAAAAGCCATGAAAACACATCAAATGGGTGAGCCTTTAACCTCTTAACCCTCAACTGTCAATCACACACAGGAATTGTTGTACGTATTGTATGTTCATAGCCTTGAATGGAAGCATTAGGTTAATATTTTGACACTCATGTAAATCTTGGTTTGTTTGTCAGCAAGATTATGAAAAAACTACTGACCCAATTTTCATGAAACTTGGTGGGAGGGTGTTTTATGGGCCAACAAGGAAGAACCCATTACATTTGGCAGTGGATCCTAATAACAGGGCGGATACATGGCATGCATTATTTTTCACTTATGAAGGAGTTCTGCACTCTGTATTGCATCAACTTTGCAATTAAAACATTCTGAAAATACCTGTTATTTGTAAGTAAGTTTTGGCGGTGTGATTTTCAAAAGTACCTGCATTAGTGAAGATTACGTTTCTTGAAGTTGTATCAGCATCAAGCCAGTTTTCATTGCTGCACTGTCAAGTCTGTTACCTTTCCTTCTCTCACTACACTTTCATTTAATCCCCTACCTGCCTGTGTTGTAGTGACACGCTTGTTGCTAACCACTCCCCTGTGACCTTGCAGTTCCACATGAAGTGAAATATTTTTGCTGACACAAAAGTTTGAATATGTTAGAGCTTGACAGGCATTAATACAGCCTATTTTTCACCAAATTGCATTTTCTTTTACACATTCGTCTAGTGATGCACCTTGTTGGACATCACCTCGCATTCAGAGCGATCATTTTCAGAGCGGCGATAGATTCCCATCGTGATGACAGGCTGTTTAATGACTGTGAGCAGTGGGTGGTGGGAGGTCAGGACCATGAGCTGTCCAGAGAGTGGAACGTAGGCAATAAGGCCTGTGTGTGCGGTTTCAATGTCAGCTGTAGACTCAACACCTCAGGATGTGAGGGTTTCTCAAAGGCCACACCTAAGCTCATAATATTGATTTAATGAATCGGCTGCTTGAACATTTCTCCTTCTACCCTAATGTCCTCTTTTAACCCTTCACCCAAAAGCAATTAAGCAGAGTCAAGGACCATCATTGGTGCATTTGTCAGCTTGAGATGGACCGTGGAATGGATGTTATAAGGCCAAGCTCAGTTCATATGGCACATGTTTGGCGATATGTTGTTTGGTGTACAGATGACGCTTCGGTTGATGTACAAGTCTCAGTGAACCTCAGGTCAGGTCCCTGTGTGTATGTCTTAACTACTACACCGCCACAGTGAAACTTGATACCTCTGGCTCACTTTCACTGCTCAGTACACTCTGGTTACCCAGCAATGCTTCAACACTGGTGTGTCATGCAGTTATCAGGCCAGCATGCTTTTGTCTGAATAAGTCTCTACTTTGACTTAATTCAGCACTCTGTAAAGAACAAGAAAAAACAGAGTCAACCTACTGACCTGGTTACACCGCCCTCATAGTTGCAATAAATGAGCGAGAAGAGAAAGTGACAAACTAACTCACACAGGTCAATTTATACAACGGAATAGGCATTTTTCACCGCAGACATTTTCATTTGTCTTTGTACAAAAAAGCACAGGTGTTACTAAAGACATTAATGATGACTCTGCTCAATTCAAGTGTCCCAGTAAACCACGAGAGTGACGGTGAGCCAACACAAACAATACCAATATTTCAAACTGCATCCCGTCTCTGTTCCTATTCTTCACAGACGCGAGTGTTATCGCTCTCATCTAAGTGTCGGCAAGAAAGTGAATGCACGCATTCCTCAAAATGTCAAAGTATTCCTTTTTAAGTATTAGTTGTCACCACTGTGTTGTATTCGTGGCTCTGTGTTTTTGTGGAAACTCCTCGTTGTGTGTACTATGTGATTATAGGTTTTGTTGTTATTGAGCACACAAATCCACCAATCAACTGCTGTTAATGTGGCAGTAAATGATTTAATCTTAACATTTTAAAGAATGTAAGATGATTTTCTTGTTGTTGTTTGAATTGGCTCTCTATCAAAATGTGTTGGCAACTTGCAGATGTTTTTCACCGCAGACATTATGCAGAGAAAACACAGGTGTTATTTATAACCTTAACAATGACTCAGTTTTATTACGTGTCCCAGTGAGATAGTTGAACAGTGACACCCTGGAGCTGGCTGATTGTAAATTGTATGCAGCCACTGAAGAACAGGAGTAATTAATCTTATTAGTTACACCTGTTGTTTAACCTCTATGACAAAGCAAAATGTCTCCTGTGAAAAGGGTTTATCAATAAATCATCAAACTGGTGCAATAGCCCCATTTCAATATCATTTTAAAGCATTTTTTTGTGCAATAGCGCTAGGTGACAGATAATCCAGTCCTGTAAATGGCAGGGTATCTGGCTAATCTGACCAGAAATCAATCTGGGATTTGGCCTATCACCTCAACCACCACGCCTGGTAGCTAACAGCTCAGTGCAGTCATAGTGTGCTTAAAGGCAGCCGGAGAACAAACTACATTAACCTTTTACTGTTACTGACGCACAACTCGCTTGTGGCTGTATGACTCTGCAATGAACCACCTACAGTTGTTCACCCGTCTCTCTTTGATGAAGTTATGTGCTCTGAGTTTATTTATAAAACATTATCACTGCCAAGATTGTACAGCATATAATAAAATAAAATACTGGGAATTAGTTAATTATTAATTAATAATTAATCGGTAATGTGGCTTTTGGAGAATAAAGATAGTTTTCTGGACTTTTTGGTTTTTGAATGTACTCTCTTCTTCAGTTTGGCTTTCTCAATGTCAACTGTGCAGCTCAAAACTCCACTCACTGCTGGATTAAGAGTGCTGTCGCCAAAATAAAATGCTCAATGTAATGGAGGAAGTAGGGCAATACTCGGTCTGCACTCAAACAGAATATGAATGCTTTCAAAGCTTGGAAGGAACATTAGTTTTATTTCTTTGGCAAAAACAACTTCAGGATGCTGACTTTCCATTCTGATTGCTGGACGTTTCTTTCGGTTTGTAGGGGGAATACTCTTCATTTCGATGCTAGTAGAGCCAACACAATTGAGCTGAAGTGTTTTTATCCCGTAGAGGAAGGTCTGATTTGATCCAACGATTAGGTGTTTGAGTCACGGAGGGTTGAATTAAAAATTGGCCAGGAAGTTTATGTGTGTGTCGGTGCGTTTGTTTAAATGCATGTGTTTTACAATGATGAAGGTGTTCGTACCCTGATTGTGAGGCAATAACGCTTTCCTTCAGCTAACACAATGACTTTGATGTGTATATCAGAATCAGAATCTGAAATCCTTTATTCATCCCACAGCGGGGAAGTTTACAGCGCTGCAACAGCAGGGGGACAATGCAGAAAAAAAGAATAAGAACACAACCTTAGTAACATAAGTAGCAGCATGATAAAGTAAGTGAACATGTGAGAGTAATACAACTAGCAGCCAGTAATAACAATAATACTTAGTAAAAAGGATGTATTGCACATGCGTATTACACATGATGTATTGCACAATAATAAATAGTAAAAGGTGTATTGCACAATAATAAATAGTAAAAGGTGTATTGCACAATAATAAATAGTAAAAGGTGTATTGCACAATAATAAATAGTAAAAGGTGTATTACTGTTGAGCGGTGGAACAGTGGTGTTACAGTCCACATTGAGTGTGTGCTGCTCATTGTGAGTTGCTGCATCTTTGTCTTTTGTCTTTCTCTCTAGTTTCCTATAAGTCCCGCTCTGCTGCAGTCCTACCAACGCAACTTACATGGTTTCATTTTCAGTTTTTAATGTTACTCGCACCTTTCATTACATCCTCTGTGCTGCTCACTCCCTAAACTCATTATTCTCCGTATATTGGCAACACAGGTGTGACACATCTTTGATTGCTGTAAGACCAAGTCTTGAGTTTTTGTTTTTTTTACTGATCTGTGCTAACACGCCTGTCTCAGTCTGCTTATTCTTCTCTTTAAATTGTTGAGTTTTTCACAAGAAGAAATGCCTCAGAATAGTAAAAGGAGCTGTCACACACACAACACAACATGTTGAAGAGCGGCTGCACAGCAACAAATGGGCTACAATGAAATAATCCAATATGCCAAATTATTATACTCCTCTTCATACTACTAATCATTAAATACCGCAAAGAACAAACAATCTTCTTTCTGATATCAGCATATGTCCCAGTATCTGATAAGAAAGACGAGTTGTCTTGTTCACGTTCATGACATACGGCACAAGTGACCGTCACTGCAATCTTCTTTATCAGGTATTTGAAGTCATTCTGAGGAAAAATGACGTACACTTTGTAGTGTTAACCTCCTGATCCCTAATATTCAGAGTGCCTTAAAAAAGGTTTTATCTCGCTTTTAAAATAAGAATCATACACATATTCTGTATCTGCTAATTTAAGCACTTTAATGATTTTTTAAATTGCTGAAACTCAACATTAAACCGAAAAATCTAAAATGTCATGTTTTATTTTTTGTATATATATTTATATATTTCCCCTTTAATTCATCACTGGAAACTTTGAGACGTTGGCTAAACTTTGAAATGGAGCTTGAACAGTGATGTCCCCATTGCGTGAGTTTGTATTTATTGACCTGCTAAAGGGTCTGATTGAAGAAGTTACACAACAAAATGTACAATGATAAATGCCCAGCTCTTCTCAGTCATGATTTACAGTTCAGTTAACTGTCAAGACCTGCTGGCTCCAGCCTTTAACAACCAAATACAAACAGAATCTCTGTCTCCAATGGAGATTCTGTCTCGAGAAATTACACTCCCCCGGTCTTTTTCTCAGCTGGCCGGCAGA
Source organism: Bovichtus variegatus (assembly GCA_943593645.1). Taxonomy (NCBI): domain Eukaryota; kingdom Metazoa; phylum Chordata; class Actinopteri; order Perciformes; family Bovichtidae; genus Bovichtus; species Bovichtus variegatus. Next base: position 7,238,757 of record CALSCE010009645.1, on the reverse strand, counting down.
TTTCTTAGTCCATCCGGAGATCACATCATCCTCTCTGTCTGCCTGAAAACCCCCACATGGGCTAGTTGGGTCCCATAGGAATGGCAGGCCTGCTTTTGGAGTGGAAAACATTGGTTCTGGAGTTAAGAGGCCTTTGTAAAAATGTTTCAATCTCTTCCCAGACATGAACGAACTACCCCCTGAGTAAGGATTGCTGCTTATATTGAATTACTGTGATTCGGCAGTAGATGCACTGAAAAAAAAAAAGTACCTGCACAATTTTACACAGTCCTATGGGTGTGGACTCTTATTCAGTTTCCTGGTAATTGTCATCATACTTTAACCCATTATGTTTAATTTATTATACAAAGAAAAGATTCCTTAAGGAACATTACATCCATAAATGTTTCACAAGTGCAGGTTGGAAAAAAAGGACTGTATTTCTTATAATACCATGAGGATGACGATCTCAACAAGTGAGTTTTAAAATGGAGACAACCTGATCAAAACAGTGTGTTCACAGTGTAGGGCTCCAGCTAATGATTATTTTCATTCATCAATGAATTTTCTGGTTATTATAATCTCAAATAATTACAGGTCATTTAGCAGACGGGTCATCTTATCCAGAGCGACCTACATTGAACTAACTACAGCGAGCAGCTCAGGGTTAAGTGCCTTGCTCAGGGGCTCAATGGTGCCAGCCTGGTATTGAACTCACGACCTTCCCGTGCTCTATTTGACAGCCTGGCCACTAGAGCACTAGACTACCACCACCCGTATACACAAAAATAATCGATATATTAATCAATAATTGCTTGGTCTATAAAAAGTGAAAAATGCCCATCGTAATTTCTTAAAGTTGACGTTATCCAGTTGCTTGCTTGACTGAGACTCCAAAACATAAAGACATTCAATTTACTGTCACATGAAATAAGCAGCAAATCCTCACAATGTATAAGATGGAGCAAAGAAATGTTTGGAATTTTCTTGAAAAATCTAATGATTAACCAGTGATCAAATTAGTTTCCATTCATTTTTTTGTCACTTCACTAATCAATTAATAGCCTAACCGTTTAGCTCGAGTATTAAAATGAAAAATAAATAAATAAATCGTATATGGGAATAAAAATCAAGAGTATGGGAATCTTTTCTTGTTTAACTGCTTCAATTTTAGAGCAAGAACTACGGAAATAAGCTTCTTACGTCTTCTTTAACTAACGACCAGGTGCCATTAAATGGCCTTAGTGTCGGGCTCTTTCATTTGCATTTCCTGCCGAGTGCTATTTACCCATGTTCTCGGCACAGTCCGCCCGTTGTTTTTGTGTTTCTGCTCTATAAATAAGATCCTGTGGGTGACGTTAGTTCCTCTCAGCCCCTGTGTTTATGTGTGTATTTACATGTAAATGTGCATACTGTGGCTGTTTGTGTAAGTACTTCTGTTTGTGGTTGTGCTCTGTGTGTCGCTCCGTCCTCGCTGTCATCTGCTCACCAAGACCCTACGGGAGACCAGCTTTCTTTTGTTGGTATCTATGTCTCGTGAGATTGAGTTGTAACAGTGTTGCATGTTGGCATCTCATTTATCACTGATAAACAAAGACATCTTTGTGCAGATCGTACCAGTATCGCTGGCTAGGAGCCCGTCCATGATCTCACAGGGTTAGAAGATAGTCCTACGCTACGGGCTCGGAGGCAGACATTTTTGTCATCTATCCTTTAACCAAGTCCACACAAATGTCCAGACGGACCGATGTAATCTGTTAGATTGGATGTAATCTCAGATTACAGATTAGGGTAAAGCCAAAAATGTTAACGCTGGATGTTTCTCACAGTGTGAAGTGAGTTTTATTGAGCACATTTTGTATAATCTAGGTAGTTTTCCTCATTGCCTCGTGGGTCTGTGTACAGTCATGTGTTTGTCAGTAACCTGTGTGTGCATGCAGGGAGAGGAACCGATACTGTGAGGCAAGAGGAAATCGTGGTTGACAGAAACAGTCATGTTGCTTCCTCCCAGAGCTGGATGTCACCAGGCTAATCTGCCCACAGTAATTACAGGGCTCTACCAGTGAAGGGGATAAATACGTGTGTGCGTGAATGTGAGGGGGTCGCAGTTGTCTGTACTAAAAGTATTAATGTGTTTGCAACATCAACAGAAAACGACACAAACCGTGTATAATGAGAGGAGACGTCAGTGTTGTTGCCACATCCTCGACAGAGAAGGGACTTTCATACGTTCATACGTGATCTTAGTCTTGTCGGGGGGTTTTGGGAAATTAATCAGCTGATTTCTAAAACATGACTCCCCTGCACCACCACACGGACAGGCAACACAAGTGTTGTACCTCTGCACTGACTTTAATCTGATTGTTCCTGTGTGTTGGGGTAGGTTGGTGGCTGGGTGTAAACTACAGCCCAGACTCTCCTGTCTGCTGGCATCAACCATTAGCTCGTCATTCGGTCTAAAGCCTGGTCAATGGTCGCCGTAGAGTTCCTGCCGCGAGGTTGTGTGAGACAAAAGTGCCGTTATGTCATATTGTGTGTAAAGTGTGACTGCTCCGCAAGTCAAGTAGGCGCTTGATCATGCACCTCTGAGGTTTTGTAACTAGGGGCACGCTGCTCTTTTTTTTCAGACATGACTGCCACAAATAACCTACTAAAAACCAAAGAAATTAAATTGAGTAAATATGTTGCCAATCGAATCAAATTGTTTACAACGCGTTGCCCCAAATGCCTTTTCGATGCTCGTAGCTCACGCGCCACCTGTGGACGGCAGCCCCACAGCAGCGTCGCGCGAGTATAAACGAGGCTTAAGAGAGGAAACATTAGCACAGCAGTGACCTCTGACTCTTACTGAGACCCTCGGAAACTGTGCTGGCTACTCATTTGTATCGTTTTGATACACTGTTGGGAGGGTTTTCATCATCTCATGGTTTGCTGGCAGAAACATTTTTATGTACTGCCATATTCATCTTTAACCCCGGGGGTTTTCTCTGTACTTTAAAAACAACTGAAGGCACTTTCACTCTTGCCTTGTCAAATTGCCAGTGGGTTTTTCATTAGAGAAAAGTGATCTGACCACAAAGCAGATGGAAAACGTTTGCATTAAAAGTGCTGCACTACAACTCTCAGGCAGAGCAGAGCATTTTTTTAAATTGAGAACAGATTGTCACGAGCCAAGTAATAAGTAAAAGGAACGTCACAGTATAAAAGTTGGCAGCAGGTGTTATTCTGATTCAAAGAATTCCTGCGGCGCACACTGGTTTTGTTGTTGTAGACGTTTGAGACTTCTTACCAAAGTGCTGTTTGCTGATAGTGGTAGCTGGAATTAAACTGCTTGTTCAGATTTTTAAGACAAACCGGAAACATCCTTTAGAGTCCTCTTCTAATTCCAATATTCATTTTACCCATTGCTGAATGACCTGGAGTCCTGCATACAATTTTACGTGTTTCTGGTGAGGATTTGTCTCAGTTCATTTGAGTTTCATTGTGTATCGTGTGTGTGGCGGGAATATTTTATAAAATTCTACAAATATAAATATGTATGGCTTTTAACCATAACCTCAGCATTTCCTTCCCAGCACTCTCTGGATGTGTGCTGTTCATTACTCATCATTTATTAACCACTGATGTGGCCTTAGTGTTACTCTTCTGGTTTGTTTGAGGAAGCCAAATATTCAGACCATTGGTAATAGTGACCCAAGAAACAACATTTTAAGGGATTCAGTCAGATGATTCAACTTATCAGCTGCATGGAAAAACCCATGGAAACCACTATCGACACATTAAGTACCTTTTAAGTATTATGGCATCTGGACAGCTCATGTTTTTCTTGGATTCATTACTCTGGACACCACTAATTTAAGGCACCAGTTTACTTATTCCTTCTCAGAAAGTTTGCAAAGTTTAGACTTTTTTTTGGAACAGCCATCATGTCACCTATAAACTTAAATCACAACACGTGTACAGCTGTAATTTTCCATTTATTTATAGAAACCTGAAAAGATATGTTTTATGGCTTCAACCGTCACGGTGTGCACACAGATCAGCTGCACAAACACAAAAGGCTCTAATGTGCCGGAGAATGCCAGCGCAGATTAAAGCTGAAGTGGTCACTAATGCCGGGATGCATGACTTCTACTGTAAAATCCCTTTATGTCAGAGCGTAGCTCGCTATAATTATTGGTTTAACTGGGAATGCTGTTTATGTGCGTGTTTATCCCCTCTCTGACCCTCTGCTGTCAGCTGTGAGAGGATCAGCCCTCCATCTGACTCAACCTGAGATCAGAGGTCAACAGCAGCGTTTTTAAGGAAGAGTCAGAGGGTCACTGTCATCTTGAACTGAATGACCTCTGAAACGGCAACATTGGTCGGCCTGTTGACACAAAGACAAACTTTTAAACGCCTGGATGACAGGAGGAAGGATTATGACGATTGCTTGAAAGTAGATGATCTCTTGTCACTGAATTTATACATCTAAAGCCCTATTCACACAGGACTAGAATTACCTGAGAACCTCTAGTTATTTGTATTAATTGCAAAAGTAGTCTTTGATCTTAATCCCGTGCAAATCGGCCACGTTCGTAATTTGTTAAGTAAAAATTCCACTGCAAATAACCTACCATATTTTGCTAACACAGAGGTCATGTGATAATATTATTCCTGTGTGAAGAGGCATTTTGGGGATTAGTGGTTGTATTTGTTAAGGTTTTTTTTTCTCCCCCGGCTGCATTGGCAATTTTAGATGAAAGTTTTGACAGCATATTGGACGCAAATGCCTGAGGCTCATCTCTCTACACAGCATGGAAAACCCTTCGCACCGGAGAAAGAGGACTTTGTGAATAATGATATAATAAATATCACTGTAAGTCTGCTAAATGACCTGTAATGTAATGTAATAGTAGTCCTGTGTGAAAAGGGTTTGAGACATTTTTACACGTACACTTTTCTAAAGCTGCCTCTACCACTAATATGTTGAGCATGTCCATCATATGCCTGGACAACAAAACACACCATCCTGGTTTGACACACTGACACACATCTCACAGAGAAGGCCTGTAATGCAACTCTGCTCCGAGCTCAGTCAGCATTCGTTCCTCTGTGTACTGTAGCTCCCCTTAACCTGCACCAGCTGTGTATACACACATTGTACACACAAATGCATTCGCTTCCTGCACCTCAGGGGAGCTTTTGGCCAATGGGCTAGCTCTCCTGGCCAGTTGGCCCTCTCTGTTAGCATGGTGTTCTCCAATCAGCACATTCCTCTTTCTCTAGAAAGACACAGGGAGACGATTTTGGCAGCGCACACACAGGGTGGGGTAACGCTCATATCCTGTCCCCTGACCTCAGATTACACACACACACTCTCACAGTCACTGTACTGTTTTGCTCATGCTCGCACTCAAAACACCGCATTCTTGCTCTCAAAACATACAGCTTTTCCTCTGTTTTGAAGCAGCTGTCACAGTCACTCTTTCAATCCAGAGCCCTCTGTGTTTCTGCCCACTGCCAGCCACAGAGCCAGTGTGGTCGTGCCAGTCCACGCCTGTTGTTATGCCCTCACACTAATACAGACTCGCCTCTGTCTGTGTTAATGACCCTCCCTCCCTCCATCTTTCCATCGCTCCCTTCCTCCCTCCGGGCACCACTTGGACACCAGCACTAGGCTGGACAGATCCCAGTCTCCAACAACAATGACGTTCCAGTCCACTACAATCAATTTGCTGCTGATTGCTGAGCTTGCACGTCTGTCTGTGAGTGTTTTCCTCCACATTAACGAAGCCTGTAGCGTGCAGAGGTGGAAGAAGCACTCAGATATTTTACATAAAAGTAAAAGTAGCAATACCGCAGTGTAGAAATCCTCTGTTACTAGTAAAAGTCCTGCAATCAAAATTCTACCTAGATAAAAGTGCAAAAGTATTAGCATAAAAAAGTAAAAACAGGCATACTCGTCATGCAGAATGGCTTATATCAGAATATTGATGCATTAATGTGTTCATCACTTTAATGTTGCAGCTGGTAAAGGTGGGGCTGATTTTAACCACTTATATACTGCTGGGTAGCTTCACCTAGAGTATTATGCTATATCAGAATGTATTACTTTATTTATATGTTGTATTGTTCTGAATCTGCAAAGTAACTAATAACTTAAGTTGTCAAATAAATGTATTGAAGTCAAAAGTATAAAGTTGCATAAAAGGAAAATATTCAAGTCAAGTACAAATACCTCAAACTTGCAATCAAGTGAGCCACCACTGGTAGCACGCTCAAGAGAAGGAGAAACAACGGAAAAGAGACAGTAACACACATTTAGGCCAGTGTGTGTACCCAGGCGTGAAGTCACTGCTGGCCACCCCATTTAAAACTTTCTTACACAGAGAATAACAAAGCACTCAGCACTCAATCCCAAACTCACTCTCTAAAACTGTCTCTGTTCCTTTTTTCTCTGCAAATTATGTACACCCAACCCCCCGTTTACCATGATTCCACAGTGTTGTGAAACCTCAACATTTTCCTGCATGGGAAAGGATCAGAAATAAAAGTCTGCAAAACTCCCAACACCAGCAATCTACATACTCGATCCTTAAGGGAGCTTTCTTTTTGATTCTGTTGTTTTTCCAGGCAAACGCAACACACCAGCGGAGTGTGAGAAAGCTTAAAGACACACAGAAACTGAGTCACACATGGGACTCCCCACCCAGTGCCGGCTTATCCAGTCCACCACCCTCCAATCTGCTGTTGAACTTTCTGTCTCTGTCTCTGTCTCTCTGTCTCTCTCTCTCTGTCTCTGTCTCTGTGTCTCTGTGTCTCTCTCTCTCTCTCTCTCTCTCTCTCTCTCTCTCTCTCTCTCTCT
>CALSCE010009645.1:7207240-7231921 GCA_943593645.1 Bovichtus variegatus | reverse complement strand
TCTCTCTCTCTCTCTCTCTCTCTCTCTCTCTCTCTCTCTCTCTCTCTCTTCATTTTCTTTCCATTGTTGTTTCATACATGCACCGCCTTATGTTGCCTCTAGCTTCTGCCAGTGATTCTCACCATGTGTTTATCGCCTCACCCCCCACAACCCTCTCTTCCCTGTTATCTTTGATTTTCTCCATTTTCTCCTCCTCTCAGTTGGCTGGACGAGGGTTTCCGTGTTGTCACCGGTCAGAGTGTGGAGGAGGTGCCGGGATTGAGGCTAAGCAGTCTTTTGGCACATTGCACTTGACATAGCATGCGGTGTTATCACTGGACACAGTTTGAGGGGGAATAATTGAGACAGTTTGCAGTATTGGGATTGATTGTGTGTACAAGGGGAGTGTGTGTGTATGTTAGTGAGCTCGATAGGGTGTGTCTTGCATGCATGTTTGCTGCAAAAGCAGACTGTATGTTTTGGGGTCCTAGTTAAATGGACTTTGTCTTGCCTCTTTTGCTCTCCGACAAACTGTGGTAGCGGTGGGAGTCCTGCCAGGCCAAGGCCAAACTAGGAAGGGCTGGGTGTACAGCGGGGAAAAAGAGGGGGGAGGTGGAGGAGATAAATCGTTGAGTCCCATGTGAAGCCGGCTCACGGCTTCCTTTTTGCTCTGCTTACTATCCCAACTGTTCCCGGTAGCCTTCAGTTTTGCCATTGTTCTCTGCCACGCACAGTTATCCGCTATTTGCCTCAATCATATTTGGGTTTCGTAGTCTGGAGGAGGTTTTTGTGCACTCATCATGTTTATTCACTGGGGCTAATGTAAGGCCAAACAATGGTGTTATCTCCTTGCCTACTTGTAAATGGACTGAGCTGTCAGCATGTGGAGTGCAGTAGATTTCGTTTGAAGAGGATTATTATTGTGACTCAACCCCTGCAAATGTATTAGTTAAAGGAAAAAGTTTTGTGTGTGTTTGTGTGTCAGTCGAGTGTTGTGTGTACTTTATCTGGTTTATGTGTGTGTGTCTGTGTTTGTGTAGTAATTATGACTAACATAACGGTGTGGTGTCGCTATCCTCTCTCCTAGGTGACATCACGCAGAAGGGCTATGAGAAGAAGAAAGCCAAGCTGCTGGCCTCCTTCATCCCCCATTTGCCAAGTAAGACAAACTCTTCTTCTGCTCTTTGCTTTTCCTCATTTCTATTTTGACCCCTCTTTCTCTCTTTCCTGCGTCAACTTCACCTCCTCTGTCAGCGTTTTTGGTGCTGCTCAAGTCATAACTTCAGCATGCTGGATCTTGCATCTCAGCAAATGGTTCTTCCCCATCTGTAGAGAGTATTACAAAGAAAAAAAAAGAAACATTTTTAGCTCATTGAAGAAGTAGCTTCCCTGAATATCCAGTGTGACTGTAATTCTCTTTGTCCATGTTGTCAAAGACAATTTCTGGCTTTCTGTGGCACTCTAGTGGCCAAAATGGGAAATGCACATATGATAACAAAGCATAGAGTAACATCTAACAACTTCTCTCATCTCTGCACTGCTGTAGAATATCCACAGAATAACAAAACCACTGTGTGCCTCAGAGTTGAACCTGTGAACACAATTTGCTAAAACCAATGTCTGGTTACAAGCGGTCACAGAAGCAGGGAAGTAGCAGAGTTTCACTGTACGACATTCACCTCTGTCCTCATTGGTAAGATGATCTGTTCAGTTTTCCTCAGTCAGCTGACTCACATGAGGGTGTGGTGTTTCCTCAGGAAGAATTGCACCACATTAGCATTGGCATGAAAAAACCCTTCTTCATGTGTCACTGTGAGCTCATTTAAAAAAAAAAAAAAAAAAGAAAAAGGAATACTTCCTTTTCTGCTAGTTTAACCTTGGCCTGTTTTGGCTTGAGCTACCACATGATACATGTGACGTGATCACGCACGCAGGGAATTAAAAAGGACTGCAGGAATTTAACTCATACGGATCATTCCCATATTTAGTACTTGAATTACATTCCCATGGTTATTAGTGGGCTCTGCTTTGTTATGGGCAGCTTGCCCTGGATGTCAAAGCAGGTATTGGGAAGCTTTGAAGCTCCAAAGGTCACCTCCTGCTCCTGCACACGTCCCATCAGACCTCCTTATCCCTCTGAACCATCATCTACTCGGGGACTCTGTTCCCCAGGCCCTCTGGGAGGAGTTGACTAAAAATATATTTGCTTGAATCTAGCCTAGTTTCATGTACTGCGTTAACAGTATAAGTTACATCAGTCAAGTACATGTCCTTATTTCACTTCAAGCTCAGAGGCTCTATAGTGAGGCTAAATTTAGAGAGCTTCTCGGAGTTTAATATAATATTTATGCCTACATGTAGCCCGTAATGGCGTTATGTAAAGCGAGAGTGTTCAACTTTCTGAAATCTCATGTTGGCTTATTGTTTATTAATGTTGCCCTACATGCGCTTTTATTGACTTTGCACATACCTGCTTCTGTTCTGTAGATGTGGATCTGTCTCTGCCAGATGTACAGCTTTCCCCGGGCCACAGTGCCGACCCCAGCCCGAGTCCCGAGGCCCCGGGCCCCTCCACATCTTCAGCCTCCAGACACCACCGCGCACACCGCAGTGGAGGGGCCAGGGACGACCGCTACAGATCAGGTACACAGCGTACACACAGCGTACATAAAAAAAAAAAACACACTTTAGCAAATCATTAAACACATTAAATAAACACCATCCAGCATTAACAAATCATCAGCTTACTCTTTTTAATATACTGTATTTTTAAAATCTTTCTTTCTCTCTACTTTCACTTTTTTTTTTGTCTCTCTCTGTTTATTCTTGTCGTTTATATAGACATCCACACGGAGGCTGTGCAGGCAGCACTGGCCAAACACAAAGAAGAAAAGATGGCACTGCCCATGCCGACCAAAAGACGCTCAGCCTTTGTGCAGTCTCCCATAGATACCTGCACACCTCCAGGTAAACTAGATTTCTCAAACTCACCAGGGAGCTGGTAGTGTAAATAGTCTAAATCATATATATAAAAAAAAAAAACATCTAAATATTCAGGATTTTCTCTTTTCATCAGACACATCTTCTGCATCAGAGGATGAGGGCTCACTGCGCAGAAAGGCAGCTCTCAGTGCAGTGCTAGCCCAGAGCCTGCAGAGCCCTGATTACTGGATCAACCGCTCCGTCCAAAGCTCCTCAACTTCCTCGTCTGCTTCCTCCACCCTCTCCCATGGAGAGCCCAAGGCCCAGCCACAACCCCAGCCCCAACTCCAACCTGCTGTTTCCTTGTTGGCCGATGTACTGGCCCACACACGCATAGGTAAACTTCACTGATTAATACCTCCAATGTTAACAGATACAGAGCAGTGTCTGTTGGCTGTTGTTCTCATTTACGACCTCCTCCTTCTTCTCCAGAAAACAGCGTCCCCCCAGATGTGACATCCTCCACTCCCCAGGAGAGAGGGTCCAGGGTGGACCTGCCTCCAGCTGTCAGGGGCATGAGCCGTGGACAGAGCCGCTCCAGCATGCTGGATACTGCTGACGGTAGACTCACAGCCAAGCCTAAATGTTTATAAACGTTTGTTGGTGGTTTAAATGTGTGTATATATATATATATATATATGTGTGTACATTACCGCTATTGTGGGGAGAAAAATCCTAGTTGTTTTCTATTCCCTAAAATATGTTGAAATTGATATCTCCAGATTGGGAGGTTAAACCATTTGTATGTGCTAATCATGGCAGTTGAGTGACGTTTTCTGTTTTGCATTGACGTATGGCTCACAGCATTGCAGTGACGAAGCTGATTGGAGTGCCTTCAAATCAATTAACGATCTGCCCATGTTCACCCGGAATCATCTTCAACATTATCCTCATTTCACTGTGTGGTGAATGCTGCTAATCCCAGATATTTTGTGTTCTTTCTTTTGGGTCCATTAATCCTGTCCCTGTCTTGCCTTTCATTTAAAAAAGGAAAAGGAAAAGGTAATATGAAACGAAATCGGGGAGGGGGAGGGATGCTGAAGAGCCCCAAATCAGCTTGCTTTCCAGCCTGGTGTCTGTCTCTCTGTCTCTCTGTCTCTCTGTCTCTCTGTCTCTTTGTCTCTTTGTCTCTCTGTCTCTTTGTCTCTCTGTCTCTCTGTTGTCTCGTGTCATAGGGTTAGACGTAGAGAACCTCTTATATTTGATTTACCTAGAGAACCTACTATATTTGATTTCCCTAAAGATCGTTCAATCTGTGTCTACTACCAATTTCCCTTGAATCCTTGCTGCAGCTGATTCTGATCATGAGTGTGTGAGAGTGCGTGATAAAGTAGATTAGCGTCTGTGTTTTTAAAAGAATTGCATGTGCGGGTGTGTGCTTATGTTTTTGGGTTGTTTTGTATGTTCACATTTTCGTGACAGTGGCTGTTGTCTTGGTGTTTGTCCAGGCGTGCCTGTCAACAGCAGGGTGTCCACTAAGATCCAGCAGCTGTTGAACACACTCAAACGGCCGAAGAGACCACCACTCAGCGAATTCTTCCTCGATGACTCTGAGGAAATTGTAGAAGGTGAGACACAAAGTGTGCATTTGTGTTTTTATTTTTGTCAGAAAAAATGGGTTGAGCTGAAATAGTTGCCGATATAAGCCCTTACTTATTCACATGAGCACGTTTATCATGTGTGCATTTCATGATCCCCTTCAGTCTGTTAGACTATATCGCATTTGTTGGACCTGTTGCTTCATTCAGACTGAATGTGGCTAATATTTAGTTAGTTAGAATAGTTTGCAAGACCGCATTGACTTTGAGACGGGGGACCCGGAAGTGCGGAAACTGTTAACTAATTTCCGGGTTTTAGGAGTCATTCTTACATCACTCTATTTATGTATAATTAATGGGCAACAGAAAGAACTCTCCAAAATAAATTTAATTGAACTATTATTATAACCTTACTACACTGTTATGGTATTACTGTTGCATGCTTTTGGCTTCTTCTAATTATCTCCTGCCTCCCCTTTGCTGTTGTTGTCCAGTGCCCCAGCCGGACCCCAACACCCCGAAGCCAGAGGGACGCCAAATCATCCCGGTGAAGGGGGAGCCCCTTGGAGTGGTCAGTAACTGGCCTCCTGCCCTGCAGGCTGCCCTGGCCCGCTGGGGGGCCACCCAGGCCAAGAGCCCCGCCCTCACTGCTTTGGACATCACAGGCAAACCCCTTTACACAGTCACATATGGTGAGCAGCCCCTCCACTTATAGAAATATAATGTAGATGGTACACAGCAAAGGCTTTATGGTGCCCAAAGTTAATGTTGATGTTATTGTGTCCACCAAATGTAAATGTGAAATATATCTCTTCTGCATATGAACAGGTTCAACTGAATACAGTTTAGCTGGCTTGAGCAGAATAACACCTACTTGTATATTTCCTACAGGAGCTACAGTGGGTTGTGGAGTTGACCTATCCAGTTATACAACTTGGTAAATAAACAGGACATTTTTAAAATCATCATTTGCTTTTCTTCTCCGCAGGAAAACTATGGAGTCGCAGTCTGAAACTGGCCTATACACTGCTGAATAAACTGGGCACCAAGACAGAACCTGTCCTACAACCTGGAGATCGGGTAAGAGTCTCTCAGTCACTACTCCACAGTATGAAAAGTAATAAAGGAACACTGGAAAATAACTTTTTCTGTTCCTCAGGTGGCACTGGTGTATCCTAACAGCGACCCTGGCATGTTCTGGGTGGCTTTCTATGGCTGCCTGTTAGCTGAAGTCATCCCTGTGCCCATTGAGGTGCCACTGTCACGACAGGTAACGACATCACTTTCGTCGAGTGAATTCCTAGTTAGTTAATTAGTTATCTAAAAGAGCAGAACTCATGCACACCTGTAGATGGACAGGTGCGTAGGAGAAGACAAAGGGTCATGCACACTGTTCTCTTCACTTGCACATAGAGATATGTTTAATAACAATGTTTCGGGACACAGACCTTCATCATCACACGTGGACCAATCGGGTCAGGCTGCAGACTGACATCACTCATTGAACCAATCAAGTATCCTATAAAATCACATCACGGCCTGCAATATCAACATGAAGAAATGTAAAACCTCATATGCAAAAGAAATGCATGTAGCTCAAAATGCACACAGTCATGATTAAGAATAACTCAAATCAATCAAGTATCGTATCTAATGAAACCATGGCAAGTATAGGCTCACAATATAAACATCAAGCAATATGTAAACTTATATAAAGAAAATAAAAGATGTAGCTAAAAATGCACATAGTCATAATAAAGAAAAGTTGCCATTCCAAGATAAATGTTTTAAAATAAACGGATAGATTTTGAAGATGATGATTAAGTATCTTGAATTTTGTGGCACTTAAACTAGATCAATTGAACAGCCATTTTATTTGAACTAACTACACTATATTGCCATGTATGGGCTTCTAATCATCACTGTGTATATGGTAAATACAATGCCTCATTGCGCCTAAAGTCATATAAAAAATATGGATTTATTATAAGACCAATATATTGACAGAGCTATGGTATGAGCTTACATTTATGCCTATTTCTACCCTGTTTTGGTAAAGTTTTTTATCTCATTGGTTTGTTATCAGGGTCTGTGTCGTCATGTGATGCCTTGACGTGTGTTTTTTAATTGTCTATTATACTGGCCTCTCTGTGTGTGTGTGTCATGAGTCTCTTGACCCTTGTCTCCATAGGACGCAGGCAGCCAGCAGATTGGTTTCCTATTGGGCAGCTGTGGTGTTAGTCTGGCGCTGACCAGCGAGGTGTGCCTCAAAGGCCTGCCCAAGACACCAAACGGAGAAATCATTCAGTTCAAAGGTCAGTCAGCCCAAATGCAGCGTTGCTGAACTCTGTCTCAGTCTCCTCCGGAGCCGTTAGACTTGTGACTTATTAAAGGGAATTTACAGTGTGACGTTCACTGGCCAGTTGCAAGGTGAACAATGCAAATTTAGTGCGGCTCCAAATGAGTTTACACCCTTTGTTTTTGCTTTTCTTTAGCTAAAATATTTCTGTGTTTCTTTGTGATTTCGTTAACCAGGATGGCCAAGGATGAAATGGGTAGTGACGGACACGAAGTATCTGACCAAACCATCCAAAGACTGGCAGCCTCACATCCCCACCGCCAACACTGACACTGCCTACATAGAGGTAACTCTTCAGAACAGAAATTCACACTTTTAGCATCCAACTAAATCTTCTGCATCCGTCCTACATGAGAAACTTAAAAAATGTAATTAATTACATGTTATCTTTTAAACAACTTTCAAAAACATATAATACCTTTTTTACAGTTTAATGTTTTCCTATGCGTTTATTTAGGTGTGTAAATCACGAGCTTCGTCACAATATGATGTTCTATCGTTTCTTTCTACAACGATGTGTATTATTAGTCTGCCACTATTTTTAATTCGATCAATTCAAAATGAATGCCTTTTTTATGTCTTGTAAATAAAGGAGTTCTTAAATATAACTCTTAGACAAGTGCTATACATGTGCTTTATACATGAAATATATATAATATATATATTATTACTATTTGTTTGTTTCCAGGTAGTATGTGCTCACATTGAACTTTGTGTGTGTGTGTGTGTGTGTGTGTGTGTGTGTGGTGTGTGTCTCTTCTACCAGTACAAAGCAAGTAAGGAGGGGACAGTGATGGGAGTTGCCGTGTCCAAGATCTCCATGCTGACCCACTGTCAAGCCCTGACGCAGGCCTGTAACTACTGTGAAGGTCAGAGCTCAGTGGCTTATGTAACTTATACCTCTCGTGCTTCTCTACCTCTCTTACACTCACTCTCTTTGTGTGTCTAAGTGTGAGATACTTAAACATTATAAACTAAGCTTAAAAGTATTTTTTTACTACTCAATAGTGCTCAGCTCTTGAGCTCTTCAGCAGAGAGTCATCTCTGAAAATTAGCTGAGGATCCTGATTAGTGAGAATATACACTCTAATGGACCACAAAATTACATTTTTGGTGTTACTTGAAGTGGGATCTTTGACACAGTTAGCTGGGCATTGCGCACGTCCTCACTTGTGTGTCTTTGTTTTCTGTCTCAGGGGAGACTCTGGTTAATGTGTTGGACTGCAAGAAGGATATGGGCATGTGGCATGGCGTCTTAACGGTGAGATTGAATGAACAATTCATGCTGTATTTCCAGACTTGTTGACCTTTTTAACTTTTGGTATGTATTGTATACAATGTGACATTGACATTATGTGTTTGTTTTCCAGAGTGTCATGAACAGAATCCACACCATCACAGTGCCATATGCTGTCATGAAAGCATGTCCCATGTCCTGGGTGCAGAGGGTCCACATTCACAAAGGTGCAGCCAATGTCCAATCTCACTTTTATACTATTATACATTTGTGTAGTTTTATTATTTTATTGCCTATGAAATGTTATATATGTATTTAGAATGGTAGAACACAGATTAAGTAAGAAAACAGGGTTTCATTAAAAGGTTTTATTTTAAACTAGAAGGGTGCTCACAGAGCGCAGACAACCGCCAGATCCCCTATCTCGCAATGTTAACGAATATGAAAAACAAGTTATGTATCCGCCCCACGATTCTGATCCGCTCCAAAATTTCACGAGTTCTTCCTTGGCCCCTGCTTCACCCTTCCACCAATTTTCATAAAGGTCGGGCGAGTAGTTTTTCCGTAATACTGCTGACGGAGACAGACAAACAAACCGATCCGAAAACATAACCTCCTTGGCAGGGGGATTGATACAACTAGACACGTAAACATGATGACTCTCTTCAACACCACTAAGTTAAATAACATTGGAAAATGGCAGCAAAAGTCGAGGACAAAATGTAAAACAAAATGTAAACACAATTGATGAAAGAAACAGTAAATACAGTATGTAAGCGCACCATATATAACATATTCCCCTTACTCTCTGATAGCACGTGTGGCCTTGGTGAAGTGCCGTGACCTCCACTGGGCCATGATGGCCCACAAGGACCAGAGGGACACCAACCTGTCCTCCATACGTATGCTTATTGTGGCTGACGGAGCGAACCCATGTGAGTCACTTCTCCTGCACAAACATGGTCTCTTTGTAAGAAAGAGCTTCTATGGTATGAGCTTACATGTATGCCTATTTCTACCCTGTTTTGGTAATGTTCTTGTCTCATTGGTTTGTCTTCAGGGTCTGTGTCGTCGTGTGATGCCTTCCTGAATGTGTTTCAGTCTCATGGTCTGAAGCCTGAGGTGATCTGTCCTTGTGCCACATCTCCTGAGGCCCTGACTGTGGCCATACGCAGGTACCACATCTGATACAAGGGACTTCAAAGCTAGTGCAAAACTAGTTTTGATGGCAAACAAGAGTTTCTTTTCACCGTTAAGTCACTTATATTTAGTGTGTCTTAAAAGTAGGGATAGGACTTTTCAAATTTGTGTGCTTTTTTGCTTGTATAGACAAGTTTAAAATAAAATAATGTCACCACTTTAAGAGAAAATCAACTCAAAACTGAAACAAAGACAAACAATGTGATTCCTTCTCACTTCTGCCTTGTTCAAGACGGACACTTGTTGTATGCACCAGCAGACCTCAACAATGTGTTTCTACTGCCTCCTTGTTTGAGCCATTATTATTTCTCTCACACCATCGCCTCTCTTTGTGCCGTCCCTGCAGGCCTGGTGCACGAGGAGCTCCACTGCCAGCCAGGGCCATTCTGTCCATGGGCGGGCTGAGCCACGGGGTGATCAGGGTGAACACGGAGGACAAGAACTCTGCTCTCACTGTTCAGGACGTAGGCCACATCATGCCTGGAGGTTAGCCACCAGAGTTGGTTTCATTTGGCTCTGCAGCAGCCCCATTTACAGGACATTCTTCCTTTTATCTTTCAGGTACTTAAACATACGTGATGTTGTGACCTGTTTGTGTGTTTCAGCTCTGATGTGCATTGTGAAACCGGACGGTCCTCCTCAGCTGTGCAAGACAGATGAAATAGGAGAGATTGTGATCAACTCTCGGGCCGGAGGCACCATGTACTACGGCCTGCCTGGCGTCACCAAGAACACATTTGAGGTCTGTCAAAGTTTAAAACACATGTTTAAGAACTGACGAAATGACTCATTCCACATCTGTTCTTCATACACTAATCTCCATGTAGAATTTCTTCCAAAATAGTAGAGTATAAAACATAGACATGCTGTAGCTTATAATTAAATATTTGGCATGAGAAAAGAAATATTTACTTAAAAAGTAATGTTAACACTTGAGAATAAACTTCCCGGCAACCTGTCCATGGCGTCCCCTGGCTCTTGTCAAATGTGTGCTGGGATTTGCTCCACCCTGCACAGGACAACACCCTGCGCGGGATAACACCCTGCACAGGATAACATCAATAACACCCTGCACGGGATAAGCTGGTTTAGAAAATGGATGGAAGGGAAAGAAGCCCAGGTTTACATGAGCCACTAGATGGAGCCACAGTCATCATGAAACTGTTTCATTGCATTTATTCCCATATCCGCCCAATTATTCTCAAACGCTCGAAGTGTATTTTTGTCCAGTACATTATATATATAATGTCAGGGTGATATTTAAGCCATTTTCTCAAACAAAACAGAGAATCACGTCTGCACATTGTCCGGAGTTTCCCTTTCACACATTCAGCACACACCAGGAGATTGTCCGTGTCGGAAGCGCTCTCACTTAGTTGAAACACTTTCTTCCGGTTGCACACCAGCAACGTCATCAGCACGCTCTCACTCGCTGGGAACTTTCCGGACAATAAGCCTCTATTCACACATGGGCTCAACCGGACATCACACTGACTTTGTGCTAGGGAGCTAGCAGGGTAACGTTTGTTTGATGTCCGGTCCGAATGATTCAGACACTTGTGATTTCTCATACAACTCCTCGGCTCCTAATGTCTAGATAATTTGAGGGTTGCAGTGCATGTGTAAATAAGGGCTTTACTGTACTGTACGCATTTAAGTCCAATCGTTCTCTGCTAATCTGTAGGTGATCCCCGTCAACCAAGCGGGAGCACCCATAGGAGAAATTCCCTTCACTCGGACTGGTCTGCTTGGATTTGTAGGACCGGTAAGGCACACGCACACACACACACACAGAAATAAAAAGTACATTTTCTGAAATTTGACTGAAGAAATGGCGTGAGACTTTGGTTTTCCTTGCTGAGTGAAACTCTGCTCCACAGGGCAGTCTGGTGTTTGTTGTGGGAAAGTTTGAGGGGCTGCTGATGGTGAGCGGGCGACGCCACAACGCAGACGACCTGGTGGCCACCGCGCTGGCAGTGGAGCCTGTCAAAACAGTTTACAGGGGGAGGTGAGACACTGACTGCTACCTGTGAGCCAACGTGCATTGTGTACTTTGTGTGTACCTTTTCAACAGGGTGATTTTGGGATATTTTTATTGGATTTATATAAATAGCTCCTGTATATCCCTCCAAACTGAACAATCCCTCTAACATCCTGCAGCCTCTCCCTGTATGTGAGTGCTCATTTCTCTGTTGTCATTCACGCAGGATCGCTGTATTCTCTGTGACGGTGTTTTATGATGAGAGGATAGTGATTGTGGCAGAGCAGAGGCCCGACGCCAGTGAGGAAGACAGCTTCCAGTGGATGAGTCGAGTACTGCAGGTAAAATCACACACACCGTGTCATCTAGTGTAAATATGCAATAAATATTCAATTTTTTTTATGATTGTATACACTCGTATTACTTGACAGATCCTCTCTTCTATGCTTTTAGTTATGTGTCTTTCAAAATCATGATAGGTAAAATAAAAAATGTTAGTTTTCTCATAAGAAACAGGGTTCGTACAAAGTCTTAAAAGTTTGGAAAATGATTTTCTCTCACACCAGACGTGGACCGGAGCTAGCTAAGCATCAAACAATCATGATCAAAACATACTATCAAAAATAAATATGAACAGCTGTTCATGTAAACATGATCTTCAACTTTATTTTTCGCATTTGCATTTAAAGTAAATGCTTGATTCTTTTTTTCTTCAAAGCTGTGTGATCTCTGAATCAAATTTTCTGATAGACCATGTTCATTTTGCACAAATTAAACAATATCACTTGATGCCTAATTTTCCTCTCAGGCCATCGACAGTATCCACCAGGTCGGCCTGTACTGCCTCGCGCTCGTCCCGGCCAACACCCTCCCAAAGACGCCCCTTGGAGGCATCCACATCTGTGAAACCAAGCAGAACTTCCTTGAGGGAAACCTGCACCCATGTAATATCCTCTTGTGCCCGCACACCTGTGTTACCAACATGCCCAAGCCACGCCAGAAACAGCCAGGTACAGTGGACGACATCTACTGATGCTTACTGTGTCACAAAGACTATTTCAGTGCTGAAAGTGTGTCACTGAATAGACTCCGATTGTCTTCGATCTGTTCAGTGGACGTCGGTCCTGCTTCTATGCTGGTCGGCAACTTGGTGGCAGGAAAGCGGATCGCCCAGGCTACAGGCAGAGAGCTGGGCGTGGTCGAGGACCAGGATCTCATCCGAAAGGTATTGTTCACCACACAGACCGTGAAATACACTTTGAACACACTGACACTAGAATAATTATCAGAAACGTAATCATTTGGTGTGGTGTCAGAAAAATGGACAGTTTAATTTATATTACTGTCAATTTTTATATCTAAAGCAATCTATATCTATGACTCTGAGATTAACTCCAGTGAGACAAAAATGTATACTAACTTTATACTGTTGCTATGCTTAGTCAATGTTTATTACACACAATATTAGAACTGATATGATAAGTCGATTAATCATCAGCAACTATTTTGACAATCGATTAATCAGTTAGGTGATCTAATAAGCAAAAATGCCAAATATGTGTTTGCCCTAACATTATTGTAAGTTTTGGACTGTTTGTCGGTCAAAACAACACATTTGGTGACGTAACCTCTTTATAAAATATTGATGGCCATTTTTTTTTATTATTTCCTGATGTTTTATAGCCAAAACAATTAATCACTGAATCAAGAAAAATAATAATATAATATAAATAAATAAAAATTAATTGATTATGATCTTAAGTTTCAGCCCTACACTACATATATGAAACGCATATCTATTCAAATGAAACTGATAAATGTGTTTACCATGTAAAAGCTGACCCTGTAATACTCAGGGGAACATTGAGGCTGATGTCTGATCCTAAATCTCTGTTGTTCTGCCTTTTTAACTTTGCTTGGGTTGGTCTTTAGCTCTGTATGTGGCCCACCATGATGGTAAGGCTCTGGCCTGGCCCCCCAACCGTCTTTGCTTCTGCTGCTTCTGTCAGTCAGATGTGCTTTTGCAGCCACGACGGCCTGTCGGCCACCAGCAGCAGCTTTGGCCCGACGTACACAGATGACTGTCCAGGCTGGTTCCTTGGCCAGCAGGGGTCCACACACCTCAACTAATATACAGAAATACATTAAAAATGAAGTTAAATTCCGCTCTGTATTTATCAGCGTCCTAAAACAGACTCTCTGCCAGCACCTTTTAAGACGGGAGTTTGCCAGCAGCCTACTAGATTTGCCAAACCAAAAGCTCAACAGTAAATTAAGGTGGCAATAGACAACTTTTCAATTTCCCCCCTAGCGTTTCCAAGTGGCATGTTTGTCCCGCTGTCGCATAGACAACTGTATCGCTGTCTGCTTTCCTCAGTGCCTTTTTTAAAAAATTTTTTTTACTAGTGACACATTTAGCGACTTATTCTGAACATCAGGGGAAAATCAAGATATATATTTAAATATATTATATTGTAATTCATCCCCAATGCTGCTCAGTCATTACATTACATTACAGTGAACTAACTACAACTGGAGCAACTCGGGGTTAAGTGCCTTGCTCAGGGGCCCAATGGTGGCAGCTCCTGGTATTGAACTCACAAACTTCCAGTGTTCCATTTCAATGCCTGACCACTAGACTACCACCCCCACCATCATCACCACCCTGTCACCCCCACCATCACCACCACCCTGTCACCCCCACCATCACCACCACCCTGTCACCCCCACCATCATCCCACCGTCATCACCACCCTGTCATCACCACCCTGTCATCACCACCCTGTCATCACCAGACAGTCATCACTGTCCACGGCTCGTCTGCTAACAGCACGGGATCTCTCCCGCTTTTCCTGCGTCGTGTACAGGCGGTGTCTCTTCGCTGCAACCACAAAGCTTTATGCAAATAAATGCGATATGACGTCAATATGCAATATGCAAACGTCTTCTGCCGACTTTTGGAGCTGGTACTAGCTACTTTCATTGATTAAGTGTCTGCAACACTACATAGGATACACAACATTTTGTTTTCCACGGCTTTGTTCTGTAAATGTAGCCTTAATTTTCCTGGGAAATAACGCAGATAGTGTCATTATTCTATAGCCATTACATTGTGCGACCAACTTTTAATTCATAATGGTAAGTTAAAGCAAAAAAAAAAAGTGTCTATTGCCACTTTAAGTGACATTCATCTTCTCTAAGTGACTGAAAGTTTGTCGTCTTTCTTGCTTTAAGAAGGTAATGGAGACATGACCAAGTGATTATAAACAGTCTCCTGCCATACAGTATGTGACCGTTGAAGATGATGTAGTCATATACTATGATGCATTATGATTGATGATCTTAATAAACCCCCAAATCAAAGTATTAAGTAGGAACATTTTGGTGTGCACCTCTGCTCGCTGTGTTCACTGTGATGCTCCCATGTGTAGCATGGCTTGATGAGTGGTCAGGGCAGCCGGTCTGCATGATGTGACTCCTGATTCATGTTGACCAGAGCACGACCCGTTGTCTGACTGAGAGCGAGAGAGAGAGAGAGTGGCACAAAGGATGACTTCGGCCAGTGATTTTTAATATGACACCGCTGTAACTTATATTTGTTTGTCCAGAGAACGTCGTTGTCTGAACTTTATTTGTTACTTTATGTGTTGCCTAATGTTGGCGTCTGCCTTTTTAACGGCCTTTCTTTGCTTTCACGTCTTGTCTTTTTTGATCCTGTGCACCGACCAGTTCCTCAGCTTATTGACGATACTTATCAAGAGGCTAATAATGTGTTTAATTCTAAAAAATAGCCACTGGATGGTTCCCTTGCTTAAGAAACAATACACTGAGGCACTATTCTGTTGTTTTCAAAACTTTTCAAAGTTGTCATGACCCTTTTGTTTGAAAGGCCCCTAGCTTGTTAGTGGCTCCAGGTGCAGATGGTCTCAGCATGATCCTGCGAAAAAAAATCTGGACATACTCCTGTTGTGTTCTTGTGTGCCTCTGTGTGAGAGGTCAAAAGCTTCACAGAATATGTTTTCTCTTCTCTAGTCCACACAAAGTTTGTTTGAAAGGAGCAAATGTATCTGTTGTCACTGAGAAGCGTTTATTTTTGGCTGTTGGTTGGATGATATATGAAGTGCCACTATGTTGACGAGCTTTTATGTGTTTCTATCTGTTGGGTCATTTTTAAATGGAATATTATTTGCCACAGATGCAGCTTTGTGTATTTTTGTGTGTGCATCACATGCATTGAGTCAGTCCACCATTAATGTTAATGTGATGACGCGCTCTCTTTACCAGCACCAGTTCTTGTCTGAAGCTCTGCAATGGAGAGCTCAAACCGACCCGGACCATGTGCTATATGTGCTGCTCAATGCAAAGGTACATTACACACACGCATAAATAGTGCATACTTGTCCTTCTTTTACATTTTTGTTAATGGTACTAACGTGATCCATTTTGTTGGGTGTGAGTTCAGCTGTACTTCCTCTCTTTTCGCTGTAGGGGGTGGCAGTTTGCACAGCCACTTGTGCTCAGCTGCACAAGAGAGCAGAGAAAATCACGGCTACCCTGATGGAGAGAGGCGGCCTCAACACAGGAGACAATGTGGTGCTGCTTTATCCCCCAGGTAAACACACGCAAACACACACCCCTCACCATTGTAGACGTCCATCTTTCCATGCTTTTTCCATTCAAAGGTAGAATATGTAACATTTCAGCATTTAAAATGTCAAAAAATGATGTGTACTTGCACAATCCCAAATGTTTACAACAATTTTCAAACCTAGAGATACCTGTCATTTTTAATCGAGGTTGCGTTTAGTCACCTGTAATGACATTGATTACCTTTTTAAAGCATGCGTCAGCGTTGTGGTTGTCATTTTTTTATCCAGTTTTAAGCAACATTTTTACAATTCACTTTTTAGATTTTGTTTGTTTTAAATATATATTTTATCCGCATGAAGGGTTTTAATCATCAGACAGATTTTAAGTTATCAGAGAAACAAGCTGAGCAAATGTTAGCGGTAGCTCGGCTAATTGATTTTAAACGTGACACTGCAGGTTTTTTTTTACCGGTTTTCACACCGGGTCCGTTTGTTTTGAAGATGAGTAGACATTAGCTAATTCAGCTCCCGGTAAAAAAAACCTCCTGAACGAGGAAGAATGAAGGAATCCTAACAGGGAGAAGCTGATTCCATTGACGGTGGTGAAGACAACAACAAACTCCACCAAAAGTCTTTTTTTATTGAGAGACCCCTAGTGGCAGAAAATTATATATTGCACGTGTAATATACAGTGATAAAGTACAATGTTTAATTTGCCTGTAATCACAAGCTTCCTGTCTTATTTCTGCAGGTATTGACCTGATAGCTGCCTTCTATGGCTGTCTCTATGCGGGGGTCATCCCTGTGACGGTGAGGCCGCCCCACCCACAGAACCTGGCTGCTACTCTCCCCACTGTGCGAATGATCATTGACGTGAGTGCACGCCACGGATTTTTCAATCAAGCATTACTAAAGCATAATAAAGTAATTCATGTACAATTATCCAACTACAACCAGTAGTACACAGACTATCTTTGCATTTATTCCATCTTAGACGGCTCTTTAAAGGGTCAGTGCACCTGAAGCCCAAAGCAAACATGTTTTCCCTCTCTCAGTATCGATCTTAAACTATACATACAATTGGAATTTGGCTTTAAAGTATAGTTTAGGTATTTTAGGACCCCCCCCAGGTGGTGTCTGGGTTTGTTGGAGCATTTTCACCATTATACTGGAGATACCAACGTTCGAGATGGTTTGTGATCAATGTATTAGTTATATACTAAATAAAATTAGTAAAAAAAAAAATTTAAAAAGATTTTTAAACATACAATTAGCCAGAGAAGTTCATCACCGAACATTTATAACATTGCATTACATTTTCAATATTACATCGCTTTCAAGCACTAACATATGTATCATATGCATCAAAAGCAATATGAACCTATTATATATTATATAAACCATCTATTATAATTGTTGAGTCCAACCAGATTCAGTGAAGTAGTCTGCTGTTGACCCCTGTAAGTGATTTCCCTGGAGGGAAGCAAATAAAATGTAATAAATAAAATAGAATTTCACCTCGGGGATCAATAAAGTATAACAATAATTAAAAACCTTTTAATTTATTAGTGACACCTCGGATGGAGGTGACTTTTAAAGTGATGAATGAACGTCTTTGTATGTTTGTTTGGTGTTACAGGTGAGCAAAGCAGCCTGCATCCTCACCACTCAGCCTCTCATGAGGATCCTCAGGTCCAGGGAGGCTGCTGCCAGCGTCAACATCAAGACGTGGCCCACGATCATCGACACAGGTGCTGAGTGACGTGTTCACATTAGAACAGCTTAGAGGCATTAGGCATTGTGTTCTTTACTGCACGGATTAAGCACAAAAATGTGAGACTAAGAAACGTGTTCCTCTTCTGGCCACAAGGTGTCCTGTTTGCTCTTTTTCTAACTTTGAACATGTTGGGGAAACCTAATGTAGACTAAAGCTACTCTGTAGTGAAGATGCACTGATTGCAATTTTCTTGGCCGATTTCTCTTTGCTTTTTTTTTTTTTTTGTAAGTCTGACGTTCTGATTTTCTTTCTTCCTAAGAACTATCAGCATACACAAACATTGTTGTAACTTTTATTTTATTTAATTTAATTTTATTGTATCTTTATAATTAAACATTGACTATTAAATAAATACAATTTTGTCCAGAACTGCACCAAGATACAGGATTTGACTTCAAAACCACCATGTGGCACATGTGTGTGAATTTGACTGGCAAAATATTAAATATATGAGACTGATCAGCCGGTCACGGTTTCGACCGGTGCATCTCTACTCCTACATAGATATCCTAAATATGTTCAGCAAATTGCAACAGAGCGGTGCTGTACATGACAAATACAAAAACACAGAACAAGTAGCAGGTCGCAGCGCATTCCCAATAGCAAACACTAACTGTAAGACAGTACAAGTGTGTGATTTATTAAATGACAAAAATCCTCTTCTCCCAGATGATCTCCCCAGAAAGCGGCCTCCGCACATTTACAAACCTCCTACAGCTGAGATGCTGGCCTACCTGGACTTCAGTGTGTCCACCACAGGCATGTTGACTGGAGTCAAGGTAAGGTATTATTTTTATTATAGATTATTATTATAATTATTATTATTATTATTGTTCTTTTACCTGCCAGGAAATGGGCTTTGGAATTTAAAAATGAACTGCGTATCCTCGTATGCCCTGAGCAGTTCCATAAAACAAAAGTGTGAAGATAAAATATTGTGTATAATATGAAGTAATCACTTTAGCCAGAGGGACTTAAAGGTGGATTTGCTCTTACTGTGTAGGTTTGATGAGAGCATACAGTATTTGTTTTTATTATATTGTGTCTTATTTCTTGTCAGATGTCCCATGCTGCGGTCAGCACTCTGTGCCGCTCCATTAAGCTGCAGTGTGAGCTCTACTCTTCACGCCAAATAGCCATCTGCCTGGACCCGTACTGTGGCCTGGGCTTCGTCCTGTGGTGCCTCTCCAGGTAACACACACACACACACACACACAGACTGAATATCATATTTCACATAACATGCTGTTCCTGTAAACGTGGCGATGTTGCTGTAGCAAGTGTGTCTTTTGCCCAGTGTTTACTCAGGTCACCAGTCCATCCTTATCCCTCCTCTGGAGCTGGAGAGCTCGCTGCCTCTGTGGCTGAGCACGCTCAGTCAGTACAAGATCAGAGACACTTTCTGCTCCTACTCTGTCATGGAGCTCTGCACCAAAGGCCTGGGCACCCAGACAGAGATGCTGAAGGTCAGAATTGCACTCATACACATCCAAAATAATTCTGTGGTTCCCTTTTGAAATGACTGCTCTGTCATTTCTCTAATAATAACAACACAGTGATGCATTGGTTGCACAGGAATCATATCTGCTGTGAATGCAACTAATAAACACCTGTCAGATTTTTTTATATTTTATATTATTTATATAATCATAGTTTTGTTTATTTTTTGGGGCATTGTATGCCTCTATTAGTGAAGTGACAGTAGGGAGCATACAGGAATTGAGGGGAGAGAGAGAGATGGGGAACATAAATAGGAAAAGTAAACTCCAGTACATCGTGAATACTTTCAGACTTTTCAAACCAGGACAGATAAATTGCATACTTATTAAATGGACTGCAAGTGTAAACAGCATCTTCTTTAAAGTCATGAATCTTGCTCTTGTGGTTCAGTGCAGCTCAATATCTCAAAGCACTTTGGATAAAAATGTCCTCTCATGCTCAGTTCATGTTCGTGCCAGGCTCGGTCTGCACGTAACTGTTAAAAGTGTGAATAACCATAAGCCGTGTGTGTCTCCAGGCGCGGGGGCTGAATCTGTCGTGCGTGCGTAGCTGTGTGGTGATAGCAGAGGAGCGTCCTCGCCTCACTCTCACGCAGTCTTTCTCCAAGCTCTTCAAAGATCTCGGCCTGTCGCCGCGCGCTGTCAGCACCGCCTTCGGCTCCAGGGTCAACCTGGCCATCTGCCTGCAGGTTGGTTTCATATGGACACGCGCTGAATTATCTTTCACACTTTCCCTAAATCAACGCCTTCTTGTCTGTCGTATGCATTTTTTTTTTGTCCACGGTGTTTACTCTCCAGTTATGTTTGTTACATTTTAACATACCATGTGCATGTTTTTTAATCCTACTCTACAGAAACGTTTCTTCCATACCAACTTTAAATATCACTGAATGATAAATGAGCCAAAACGCTTCAGGTTCAGTCAGATTTATTTTGCTCTGTGCATCCTCAGGGCACTGCTGGACCAGATCCCTCCACCGTGTATGTTGACATGAAGTCTCTGCGCCACGACAGGTAGGACTAGAAACAACTGCAGTTGTCACATGATCCGTCTCGTTAAAACAAACATGGCGTGTCGGTCGGATCAAACAGATTGATTGACAGGCCGTCTTTTGTCCGTGTCCCTCAGGGTGAGGCTGGTGGAACGAGGAGCGCCACAGAGTCTTCCACTCATGGAGTCAGGCACTGTAAGTATTGATTATCGACTGAAGAAGCCTGATGTGTGTGTGACGCTCTCACTGGCCACAGACGCAGCGAGGTAATAGAAGTGGTTGTATTATCTCTAAAGCTAAACTCCCACTTTATGTTCTCCTCTAAGATCCTACCAGGAGTGAGGGTCATCATAGTCAACCCGGAGACCAGAGGCCCGCTGGGAGACTCACATCTTGGGGAGGTGAGTGGGCAGAGAGGATCATGGGATGCTGATATTTAAACATTTCTTCTTTTTTTTTTACTTTCCTCTTATGTTTCTGCAACATTCTGAGGGAAGTAATGGAAGCTATTAGAAAAAATATATATTCATCTGAAACAGAGCTGCAGTGATTTGTTGACTTTTGTCATTTGTTGATTAATCGTTTAAGTCATTTTTCATACAAAAAACCCCCCAGAAAAGTTTGTGTTTTCAGCCTCTCAAATATGGACAATGCCTGCTTTATTCTGCTTTATAGCAACTTAAACTGACTTTTAGAAACTGGGATTTACATTTTTTTGTATTTTCTGACATTTTATAAACCAAACCATTAATCTAAAAAAAGATTAGATTAATTGATAATGAAAATAATCCCTAAATTGAATGTATTTTTAAAATCTTGGATTTACTGTGAAAACTCAATTTTAGAGGTCACACAAATGTAAAATAATACTCCAGGCTTCATGTTTTTGTTTTGTCTCTGTTCAGATCTGGGTGACCAGCCCTCACAGTGCCAGTGGTTACTACACCATCTATGGGGAGGAGAGCCTGCAGGCGGATCATTTCAACACCAGACTCAGCTTTGGGGAGCCACACACCCTGTGGGCCAGGACGGGCTACCTGGGCTTCATCAAGAGGACGGAGCTACTGGATGCCAGCGGAGGTGAGAAGAGATTTTTGAAAAATAATGTTTTTTAAAGTTGACCTCATTCACTGCCTTTCTGCCTTGTTTTAGGACAGGTGATATCAGTAACATACTGTCATGATATGTACAACTTTACATTGCGACATCAACATATATCACAACGCTGTAAAGTTTCTGAAAAATGTATTGAGAAATTGTTGCAATCTAGTGAATGAAATGTCTGAGAAATAAAAGTCCATCATCACGTTGATGCAGAAATCAATCTTAATATTGGTATAAAGCAGTTCTCTTAATTGATTTGCAACATTGCACGTAATACCAGAATACAACCATAGATAGATACCACAGCATAAACGGTAAAAAAGGTTGACAAATGTATTGAGTTTTACAGTATGTATTGTCATATCGTCCATAACTATAAATAATCAAATATGTTTGTTCTTCTCTGCTACAGATCGTCATGATGCCTTGTTTGTGGTCGGCTCTCTTGATGAAACGTTGGAGTTGAGGGGTTTGCGCTATCACCCCATCGACATCGAGACGTCTGTGTCCCGAGCCCACCGCTGCATCGCAGAAAGGTGAGGCTCTTCAATTGGCCATTTTCATGATATATATTTTCCTTTACACTCACTGATAAAGGCCGTAGTGCGACGGTGTCTTAGGGCCATTGTTTTAAATGATGGAGTTAGGGGAGGGTGTAATATTCAAATCTTATAAATATTCTCTAAGATTATAAATTCACAAATTTACGAGACAAATTGGGACAATTGTTTTTTTTGTCACGGTTGGATCAGCATCATCACACCACAGAGGCCGCCGCTTGCCGTGTATTATTCCAGTAGTGGCTGAGTGAATCAAATACTATACTTTGCGATTGGATTTAGCAATAAGGAAATATTCGTGATTTTAGCCCAGAATCAGCATATTATCCTAATCATCCGGACTTTGAAGGGACGTTGCCGTGAATTGGACCGATTCAGAGGAAAACAACAGACTGATTTGGATGAGGAGATGGCATCTGTGGTGGATGAGGTTGATCCAACCTTGCAAAAAGAAGCGATTCCATGACAAAAAAACCCACCAAATTTCCCGCAAATTTAGGATTGACTAATTTAAGAGAATATTCAAGTTTTTTTCTTGTCAATTTTCAACTTTAATCTTAGAATTCTTTTTGTTTTTTCTTTGATGGCCCTCATACACATCATACACATACACGTCGTACCATAGCCTGTAGTTTGCACAATAACAGAAAACATATGACTGAACACCTCTTGCTCCTCAGTGCTGTGTTTACATGGACCAACCTGCTGGTTGTGGTGGCGGAGCTGAGCGGCTCGGAGCAGGAGGCCTTGGACCTGGTGCCCCTCGTCACCAACGTCGTCCTGGAGGAGCACCACCTCATCGTCGGGGTGGTGGTCATCGTGGACCCCGGGGTGATTCCCATCAACTCCAGAGGAGAGAAGCAGAGGATGCACCTGCGAGACTCCTTCCTGGCAGACCAACTGGACCCTATCTACGTGGCCTACAACATGTGATTCACCAACTGATGAGAATGCAGAAAACTGAGCCAGGCTCTGAGAACAGATGTGAGGGAGGAGGACTGTGGCGTGTGTTCAGTAGCAACCCCGATGTTAAAGCTCAGACACACATTCAAAACACCAAACAATGCGGGAATGCAAGTACAGTTTGAGTACTGTAACCAGAACGTGCTTCCCTCTCAGAACATCTTCCTTCTGTCAAAAGAAGGAAATGTGATCATCATCCTCTCCGTGCATCCCTCTTCTCCCTCATCACTCCAATTCATGTTTTTTAAAGACATTTTTAATTACATGCTTTCAGCAAAGAAAGAAATCCTCCCCTCCTTCCATTCCTTGGTTTTTACCCTGAACCATTCATCCTCGTGTGCTTCTCTTTTTCATTTTTAACCCCCTCGATTCTTGAAGGCAGGAAGGCGCACTGGAACTGCTGAGAGGAGCTGGAACTTTAATCCTCTTGCACTTTAAGTCCTCGCACCTCTGAGTCCGCTTCCTGTCTCGCCTGCCTCAAGGGAACACCCCCCCCCCCCCCTCCTAATGTTTGCTGCTTTCATGAGAGCAAATCCACATCAGTATTAAAAAGTGCCACCAGCGAGTGCAGATTACCTCCCTCCACCAGGTGCACCGTGGCTCTCACTTCCCAGCACATTCAGGATTTGCCAGCAGACGTGCTGTCGGCATTCACACGTTACAAAATGTCCTATTAAAAAAAAAAAAAAATACACTTGAATTATTTGTTGGTGTGGGAAAAGAAAGACTCTTCTTAAACGTACAAACCTGGGTGTTAAAGATGATCTTTCATGGGCAGAAACACGGATTCATTATCGGTGTGAGTCGGTCCGTTACATAGTTCTGATGATTGTGAAGTACTAATAACATTTTTTTAAAAGCGCCGATTTTCAGAAGAAGAGTTGAAGCTATACCTGGTGTGTAGGTGTGCATGCTTATTTGAAATGCAATCAATGTTAACATGCAGGTGAAAAAAAGAAAACTGTAACGCGCCGTGGAGCCACACAGCAGTCAGGTTCGGCAGTCAGCGGCATATCCCTCTGCTGATGAGGACTGTGTAAAACAATTGAAAGCTGCAGAACAACGTGGACCTTTAGTTGAGATTGTTTTTGGTCAAGGGCTGGACACGATCATTTCCCAGTTTTCCTGGCTTGAACTGAAGTCAGCCGCTAGCTTTCAGTCTGTGTGTAGTTTCCAATGTTAACGCAAAGAGCATCTTTTCACTTAATGTTAGCGTCACAGTCGATTAGGTAAATGTAGATCATCAGAAGGCAAGTCAGTGCCTTTTTATTGCACCATGGTGACATTTATGATTACAGATGTTGAATTTCTAAAAAAAAAAAAAATAAGATATCAAGAATGAGGACAGAACTTTGCCTTACTAAACCTGTGGAACTTCAGTACTTTTTTTATGTTTAATCCCTCATTTCTAGCTGTACCATTAGTGTATTTTAAGGACTATTCCACCATTTTTCACATGTGGAATCTGACGCCAGTTTATAACTCAAAAGACACTCGAATTACATTTTTTAGAGGAAGGGGGGGTTTCTTGTTCTTTTTGTGAAGACGTTTGCAGTCATGCCTTTCTCATTTCATCATTACCATTTAAACTCTTTCTGAATGTCTGTAACACTGAAATATTTTTTAAATTAGGAATGAACAACAATCAATAAGCAACCCGTGATTTAAAAATGGCAGAATCCTCCTTTATTAAAAAAGAAATGGAGGTAATAAATGAGGGTAAGGATGTTGTCTGTATACTGTATTTTAGAGGTCAAATATTACTGGCGTTAATGTGTACATGGATATGAACTTTGTTGATAAAAACTTGACTGATCTTTCATACTTGACTGCATTGTTAATTTAACGGTATCACATCGCAAGAGAGAAAAAAAGGTTTCAGATTATTTTGGCAGGAACAATGTGCACTTTCCCAATATCT
>CALSCE010009645.1:7190762-7202559 GCA_943593645.1 Bovichtus variegatus | reverse complement strand
CCCCCGGTCCGTAGAAAAATGGTCTTGCATGAAACCGGTCCGTGGTAGCAAAAGGTTGGAGAGTGCTGCTTTATTGTATATGTAAATTATAATGTTTTTATTGTATAACGCTGTCTGTCTGTTCTTGTTCGTGTGTGTGATGAAGAAACAACTGATATTTGACGATCTCTTTCACTTCAACATCTTGATGAACATACCTACACAGATATACGTGCACACACACTTACACTCACACACCTTGAGAGAAGGAGAAATTGTCAAACATGAACACCTCTGGAAAAAAGAAAAAGTGAATAATTCCCCACAGCTCCGAGGTGGAAATCACACTGGGTCAAACTAGGCCGAATCACAGCAGCGTTTCTCAATCTGTATTCATGGATGAATTTATGGACCACCGCGTGTTTCATCTCCAAGCGCCCCACAACTGTAACTGCACAGTTTGTTTCAGGTCATTTGTGTTTTGCAACCCAACGTCTCCCTGACTATCATTACACAAGTTGTATTGCTTCTTCACAACCTATAAAACCTTCATTGGTGAAACACCAATAAAGAGAGCAAAATACTGACCATGAATCTGTGTAAAATAGCACTATAGACACCTGTTCATATGGACCTCTAGTTACATCCAGGACACCCTGGTGGTACATCCTGATGCACCTCTATGTGTGTGATGTTTATGTCACGTTCATGTTGTTTTAGTTTTAACTTTTGACCGTTGTTCTTTGTCGATTTGTCTGTGTTTAGCATCTTCAAGCCTATTTCTTTTCACATATTAAAGAGATAGTTTCCTAAAAACCTGTGCACAAGCACTTTGGGTGATGATGATTTGGCCTCTTTGGAGCGTATCGGTTGTTTCATAACTCACATATAAAAGCGTGTGGTGCCGGACAACTTTAAAAGCTGGGAAATGCTGCTGACTGGCATATGTCTCATCGGTTTTTACACCTGTAATTACGATTCAAGTGTTCGATTCATCCCTAGTTATTAGTTCACTAGCAAAGTTTCCATTATTTTGTTCAGTCCTTGTGCACATACGCAGAGTGAGTTATATTCTGAGCGCAGGTCAGTGTGTAAGTTATACTCACAGGTATTTGTAGAAGCAGTGTGTGGCAGTGAGCACCCAGAGGCTGTTGACCATCGTCCCGCCGCAGTGATGCCTGGACTGGATCTGGATGCTGACCTGCCAGGGCCAAGCCCCCTCAGGAGCCTCCCGGCCCCCCACTATACGAGACAAACCAGGGGGGGCGACCAGGGTCCGCTGCCCACAGGCTTCACAATCACATTAAGTTTCCATGTAATTTTTCAGATTAAATCCTGTTATTTATATTATTGGAGGCAGTGGGTTGAGGTGTGTGGCCCTGCTAAGATTACTCAAATTAGTCCTGATGGTTCTGTCACAAAGTCAATGAACAGAAAATGATTCCACAAGATTCTCACATTCCCAAAACCTTTGCTGCTTTCCTCTATTTATATCATTGCTAATTATATAACTTTGCTTTTTAGACTGTTGGTAAGACTAAACAAGGACTTTGACACTTTTGTGTCAATTTTGGCTGTGGGAACTTGTGATGATGTGATCCACTAGAGGATCACAAGCAGCAAACAACAAACATGTCTCTCTGGGTACGATGTGTTTACCTCTTCTTTTACTTTTGTGCTATTCATTTTATTTAAAATACATTTTTGTAAAAGCTACTTAGTTCCCTCCCTGGTCCTGGTTGTACTCACTGTCCTCTGGTGAAGTCAGAGCACTCACAAACAGCAGCAGAGTGTCAAGTTAAACTCTTAAAAGACTTTTCTTTTGACCGCAAACAAAAACCAATTCAGTTCCTTCCGGACAATGACGTCATGTGAACGTGCGTCAAAAGTTAAATGACAACATTAAAAATAAAGGATAATAAATAAATTATAATTACTGATTACTATGGCGATAATTTTATATATATATATATATATATATAGATAGATAGATATATATATATATATAGAGAGAGAGAAAATAAAATAAATCTACATAAATTAAATGAATTTTTAAAAGATTTTTAGTTTTTTTTCAGTTGTTATCATACACACGCACACACAGACACACACAAGCACACACACACCACAGTGGGCAGTTTACTAAATTAGGAGCTTCCTATTTGCATATTAATGTGTCTTATTAAAGAGCAGAGTGCGGGAGGAGGGCAGCAGTCTGATGCAGAGGATATACATGAAAAGAGTTTGCAATTACTTATAAATGAGACACGTGTGTGACAGAATAAATCAGCCCACTTACAGGTATAACATGGTGTGCTTTAAATGCATTTCAAGTGTATTGTAATGGGCAGTAAATGTAATTATGACGTTGTCATGTCTGCATGTATTTCGACATAGCTATCAGAGATATCGCAGACATGCAGTGGCCTTGTGGAAACCGTCTCTGACTGAATGCCCACAGCCTGAGAGCAAAATAAATTCCTGCACTAAACTCACCACACTGAATACGCTGATGCGTTTTGTCAGAAAAACCTTGTGCGCGTTTTCTGTGCACAATCTCACAGAGGCTCATCTGCGAGCCCAGAGAGATGCATTTAGTGAAGCACACATTGAGGTTTAGAGGCTGCAGGCCTAAATGACCTTTACGATTTCACGAAACGCACTTGCCGACACTCCCTTACATTCTGCTGAGAGTCATCAATTATGCAGGGAAACTGCTCGCGCTGAGGGGGAAGATAGCAGCAACAATATGGCGACAACCGCAGTTTCTCCCCGATCTTTTCCACATCTGCAGTCCTGCAACGGGATTCCTGATTCATTGTAACGCTGACAAAGTGAGTATCCTTCATTTATAACCGTCTGAGGAAAACGGTGCATATGCTGTTCTCGCTGTCGCTATCCTTGCGTAAATGTCGCAGAGCTGCACACTGCCCCGCATCTCTTTTTTTTTTGGAGCGGGATGGAAGAGGGTGTCTGCTTCTGCTAAGCATCTATCGGCTGGACCAGAGCACGGAAACAGAAATTGATCAATCAGTTGATGTCGATCGCAAGGAATTTATCGGATTAACTATTTCGTCGAGCATCCGAGGCATTGATTAGACCTTTGTGAGAGAAAATGCCCCGTAGGTTAGGCATCAGGTAGGGCGCCGTCTGACTGCTCCAGTCTAAAAAAAAATTTAAAAAAATTAAATTAAAAAACAAAAAACAAACTAAAGATTTGTTTCAAAATCTGGTCACAATTCTTTGCTTTATATAACATCCGGAAGACAGGATGGGTCTCGTGAATCACCAGAAGGCTTCGAAGCTATGTGAGTAGCCTGATCCTCCTTCCACCATCAACAGCTAAGACATTTACATTCCTCCAGGTGATGTTGGTGTGGCAGCCTCTTCTCTTCTCTAGTCATCTTGTTTGTTATGTTCAACCTCATATTTCAGACGGTGTGTGTGCTTCATGCTGCTGTTTAGCTTCATGCTCGGGGCTGTCTTGTGCACAGATAGAGCCCTTATTGATTTGGCAGTCGACATGGCTTCACGGGTGTGGTGCAGATCCTTCAAGGCAACGCGCAAAAAAACGCACAGAATATTCCCGAAATCAAAAATCAATCGTATTTGGCTTCTTTTGCTGAATCAATAGCGACATATTGCTCTGATTCTATAATGACACATTGACACCACACGTGTGACTTTAAAATCCACGCTTGTGTGACATTTTAAACATTACAAACCACCCATTGCAGCAATATTGCTTTGGCTAATTTGCTTGACAGGGTTAGGGTTAATCCCTGTGTAATCTACCGCTGCACACTTTTCTATTCAATGAAATATATTTTGGGGGGAAAAGGCACACAATGGCGACCAGGGGCCCTCCTTCTTAATTAACAGGTTTAGTAAACAAGTGTTTACGTGGTCTCTGAAAATGAGAAGATGCCAACAAATGTCTGTATGTTTTTCTCTGTGAAAATGATTGCCTGGATGTAAGCAATGTGCAGCTCACGAGACTGAGACACACCAATACGAGTGTTGTCATCATGACTTACTAACATTGAAGAGAATTGAAGGATCAACTGCAGGCCTGTACTGGCGTCGAGGGGGGAGCTCCGATAGAAGGTCTGCTTTACAGCAAAACGGGTTTTCCAGTCAGATCGGTTTTGATCTATTTCTCTATGAACCGTGCATGTATGCATTCGTACATATGCATGTGTGTGTGAGTGTGTGTGTGTGTGTGTGTGTGTGTGTGTGCGCGCTCGTGTGGTGCTGAAGCGGACAGCGCCAGCAGAGCAGCAGAAGGCTCAGAGACTGCGAGGTTCCGGGGTCCATTTTAAAACAGACGTGTTGGCTCACAGGCTGCATGTTTTCATGTGTGGAGTCTTTGCTGTGTGATATCTGCTTTACACATCGAGCATGTTTAATGATGTTGTGTTATGCAAGAGGGGAGCAGGGAAGTGACAGGCCTTGTGATTCGGATTTGCTGGATGTAGGGTAGTGTTCTCCTTATTTAGGCTGCCTCCCCCTTTCCCTCCACCACGTACGTTGAAAAACAGATTTGTGCGAAATGACAATGGGATTAAGGATGAAATGTAAATGAACTAAATCCAGCCAAATGTCTCAGTTGTGGTGTGGCTGTGTTTCCACTGAGCTCCTCTCCTCTCAGCTCCCTCATCTTTCCTCCAGCACAGCCTCGCATTAGTATATTGACCCTGAAATGTCCTGCAGCTTGAACAGTTGTCATGTAACCATCATACCCTTTTTACATCTAAGTGTGCTAGAAAAAGGCTCTAGTCATGCAACCATGAAGTGCCCTGGGTTTCCTGTTAGCGTTTCCACAGCTTTTCAAAAAATCATAGGGAGTAAAATCCGTAAATGGGTCTTTGTGTCGGAGGTTTAATGCAGGACCCATACATTGTTTCAAACATTTTGGGTTAAAACATTGGCTCATTCTTACTCGCACCTTTTATACTGTTGTTGCCTGAACATAAGACGTGGGATAATAACGTTTCTCTTTCATATGTAAGGTACATTCATTTTGCTTTGGAAAAAAAGTCTGCAAGAGATGAAAATCAAAACAAAATACCCAACAAAGAAGCTACCAAAGCTAACAAAAATAGCTGAATAAGAGCTCATCAACCTCTGTAAATGACCAACTACACCTTATATTTTATAGACAAAATAAATCTGATATCATGAACCATGAACAATTAATCATCAGATATTTTAATTCTAAAATGTTACGAAAACACTTAATTTCTGATGGGGAAATGCAGAACCTGCCCATCTGTGGTACCTTTGTAAGGTCCACTGGCAATCCCCTCAGTACAGTCTTAAATCTAACTGGTCTTTTCATGTAAACCTATTTAAGACACTAAGCGTGTTTTAAGGTACCAGCTAGCTATATCATATCATATATCAGATGTTCTGTTTTTTCTTTGTTGACATTAACGGATCATTTAACACAAGTTTGTTCATGTTTCCGTTCATCTTATCTCCTAACTGATGTAAATGCAAAGGGAAAGAGAGTCTGTGGGATGAGGCATCTTAGTATCCTTAATGGGATATTTCCTTTTTACATAATTAGCCTACTGTAGCTTTTAGCTTTTTGGCAGCCATCTGCCTTGTTTTAACTGCTTTCAAATGATATTTGTGAACTCAAAATAAAAGGTGTTGCACAAGATACAGAACTGTATCTATTTATAGCCATAGTTAGTTATTTAAAGAGTGTGTGAGACATTATAAATACTTGTCCATAGGCGGCCAGTGTCGGAGGCTGCTTGAAGTAAACAGAGAACATTATCATGGTGGATCCATATCCTCTACAATCAGGATGTCTCCTTGTCTTCTGCTCTGGCACAGTTTTCTTATTTACATGCATTTGGATCAAAGAAAACCAGCAGTTTGTAAAATAGGAATATTATGAATAAATAATTTGGCAAGGGTGCAACGTTCAGGCAGCCATTTTTGTAGTACTTCATGTTATCTAACATGTCATTTTTTTCCCATTCTGAAACCAGTGGGATCAAATATTTTGCATTTACAGTGTTTGTCTTGCATTTTCTCTACTGTTAATTCATTTTTCTATCTTCACAAAATCTGTAAATGTGTGTGTTTGTGTAAACATGCATCTGGGTGTTTGTGACCTTCCCTTATACACTTTGTCACTCGTTCCTAAGCTCTTCCTATTTACAAGGAAATACGTTTCAGTTTATTGTTGTAAAGTTCAATTATATTGCTACATTTAGTTAAAGAACACGTTTTGTTTACATGCTCAACATGCCAGAGGAGAGGTCTTTAGAAGCAAAGTGTTGTGAAAGTTTGGTTAACCTTTCCTCTCCGTCTGCACCTCCCGCAGAGCTGCTACTGTGGATGGTACAAACCTAAAGACCAGGTAGCTGCAGGATGAAAACATGGCTGCACCCCTTATTGCACCGCCAGGACCTGATAGCTTCAAGAAGTTTACTTTGGAATCTTTGGAGATTCTTGAGCTGCGCATCAATGAGGAGAAGAACAAGAAGCCTCCCAAGCAGGACAGCAGCTACCGCGACGACGATGACGAGAACAAGCCCAAGCCCAACAGCGACCTGGAGGCTGGGAAGAGCCTGCCCTACATCTACGGGGACATTCCTAAGGGAATGGTGGCGGTACCACTGGAGGACCTGGACCCATACTACCTGAATTCTCAGAAAGTGAGTTTGCAAACACACACAAACACACGCATAGTGATGTTATCATCTCACATTTACTGTAGTTGTTGAAACCAAAGGAGTAGCGCTGGGTCTCAAACCTCAATACACCAGAAAAGTTGCATCCAAACTGTAGAAAGAGTATCAAAATGTGTGTCATATGTCTGCTCATAAGCGTTGTTTACTTATTCCTTGATCAGATAGTAACTGATTTAAATAAAATGACCAGTTCTTGTACGGCAGTGTTTAGACATTTATCTTTTGAGAACTTTGGCCTCTTTTTTCGCTGAAAAAAATGTTTTTCTAGGAAAAAAGTAAATATTTCTCAAGTATAGGCTGTATGTCCCGAAACACTGGTATCAAAAAATGAAAATAGTCAGTCCTATTTACAAATGACGTCTGTCCCTCTACCTCATGCGTCCGAAATCTCAAATAACAGCTGTATATTGTACCAACATTTTTAGTATTACCTCTATATTGTCTCTAATTGCGAGCCAGTGAGCTCATTGATAACTCATCACTTATTATTTGCTTCAAACTTCATAGTGTGGGGCATCTTGATAGATAACGAGGACATTATTTAGAACATTGTAAGATCGAGACGCTATTTAAATGTGACCACAACAGAAACATGGTTCACCTCTGGTCCTGGTGATTTTGTCCCTTATTGATCCATCATACACGTCAATTTTGATGCTTACGCAGATAGACAAGAGGTTCTGGTTTATCAGTCGAGTCCAAACATGCATATTCAAATCTCAGATAATACTCAGTAGATGAGTGGCCTCATGACGTCGAGGTGAGTCATAATTTACAGCTGGACGTTACTCAGACAAAGGACAGAATTTTGTGTTTTTTTGACGTTTGGCTTCCAGGTGTGCTGTGTTTACAGTTATTTCAATGTCATGATTAGGTTGCAGAATGTAATTATGTTTTCCTACTTGAAGACCTTTGGGGAGTGTGAGAGTCAAGCTCTCGAGCTGTTGTGTGGGCCGTATCTCCGATGTGCTCGCGGGGCTTTGGGGAAAAGGTCAGAAGCGGAAACTGTTGAAAGACTGTTGTTCCACATGACAGACTTTCCTAATTGTTAAAAAAATTAATCAGTGGCAGGAGCGAAAAGCAGCAGCAGCAGCAGGCCGAGAGGACTCTGGTTGTCTTCGAGGAGACACGTGTCTCTCTGGGGTTCCTGTCATCCCTGATGCTCAGTGTGAGGATGGGTGACCTTGAGAGTCCCTGAATATCCCCATTATGTGTAACTGTCAACCAAAACTGTTAGAGGACTCTGTATTCATGTCAGATGTGCTTTCTCTTGTCGGATCGATCAGCCTCTGAGTAAAAACGATAAAAGATATGAAATCCATTACCCCAAGATATTAATAGAGGGTCAAATGGAGACTCAGGAAAGTTCAAAACTTCCTTGAAATGTGCAGGCGTTCTGGAAAATCTGAGCCATGTATGCACTGAAGTGCTCCTGTCTTCTGTGTTTTACAGTGTGAACCTGTGTGTTACTTTAAAAAGAAGCAAGAATACTTGATCATAAAATGGCTTTACTTAAGCATTCATCGAGATGCAAAGTGTACTGAGGTCAGTCCACTCCTGGTGGGTTTATAAACCGGACTGAGCAGTAAGATCAAAATCTTCTACCATGGTAACGCCATTTGTTGTCTATTTTTAACAAAGAATTACGTAACAAAATTGGCATTTTTATTCAAAATGGTCTCCTCCAATCACATATTCTTTTAAATACTGCTGCACTTTGTGGTGTTGTATAACTCAGTGCCTGTCCACACAGTGTTCCTTAAAATATAGCAAGTCCTGCCTGAAAAAACAAGCTTGTAATATCCGTGTAGTCATCATCATTAGCTCAACAGATTTTTTTTAGATAGTGTGTGTGTGTGTGTGTGTGTGTGTGTGCGCATTCAGGTGCACAGTATCTGTCTCTGTCTCATACCTTGCTGTCTTTACACCGTGCACGCTGACTGTTATGTAACCCACCAGTCCAGTGCACAAGGAGGAGACACGATTCAGATGACACGTGGCAAACAGGTCCATTGATACAGGGGACTGTTGATAAATTCCCTGACGCACAACTCACTTCCACGTCCATGCATTACTGTCGCAGATGCATGTGAGTCGTGCAAGCTTCTTTGTGCTTCTTGTGTTTTGCTGCTCGTCCCTGCGCCTGCCTCTACCAGCAGTCCTGTCAGCTCTCAGCTCTCAGCTCTCAGCTTCAGGCAAATCTAATTTTGGCCCTTGATCTAGTCTCGTTCTAATGCCAAAGAGAGCCGGTGCTGCTTTGGTTCTAGCAGCTCGAGCAGCCGTGACGTCAGATCAGGTGGTGACCTTGATGGAAGAATGATGCTCTGTATATCTCTGTCACTGAGAGGCGGTGGGCCGGTTCTGGATACATTTCCTGCAGGGAAGGGGGGAATAACTGTAAAGGAAAACATTTCATCTTCCTCATCACAAATGTTCATTTGTCGCTCCTTTAGATTGTATCATAGCTGGGACAGAGGCCTGCAGGCTGAGGCGACGAGCGGGGCCACATCGAGCCTGGTGTCAATGTACAAGGCCGGTGAAACAGATCATTTTCAAAAGAGGGGAACGAGAGAGAGTGAGAGGGAGGGAGAGATGAAGTGAGGACAGGGATGAAATGGACGACATGTGCAGGGATGCATGAGCACACTTGCTCTCCTTCTTGCTGCAGCCAGGCTCACTGAAATGTATTTTTGCTGGGGGAAGACCTGAAGGTGCAAAAATACTACAGAGCTTCTCGAGATGAGCTAATATTTTTTATTTTAAGTCAAATCCGGGAAATAAATGCTTTCCCCCATCATACCTGTGCATGTGTATCAGAGGATAATCAACATCTGCTCATCTGTCCTCCTTTGTGTTGATTAATGATGCATATTTACAGTAATGTAATGTTAAAGAGCATATGTGGATCACAGTGTAAGGTAGGGCTGTACCGAATAGCTTCATTCAGAACTTTGACATTCACAAGCTGCACAGCTTCTTTTTGTTTAAACCTGGTATGTCTGCACAGTTGCGGATAAAGATTAGATTAAACTAATATTATTAGTGTACAATACCTGACTTGTGTATTCCAAACATTTCTAACAACTCCAGAGTGCTGAAAAGTCTAAAAGTAAAAATGTATTGAAAAAGATTGACATCCTAAAAAATTGAGGACAAACATTTGAAGCTTCATCCAAAAAGCTCAATTGAAGCTTCTAATAAAAAAAAAAAATGACATTTGGTACAAGAAACATATTCTTTTTGCATGTAAAATGGCAGTAAGAGGGAAATAGCGTGGCGAGGAAGACATTAGCAGGTTAGCACCTTACATGGCAGCTGAGCCCTGTGTGTGTGTGTGTGTATGTGTGTGTGTGTGTGTGTGTGTGTGTGTGTGTGTGTGTGTGTGTGTGTGTGTGTGTGTGGCTCTCGGGCTAAAGAAGCCATAAAATGCACTTCATTTACCATTTACCACAAGGGTTGAAAGAAGGGGGCTCTTTGAATGGCTGCTGTGGCCCTCACGGATGCAGATGCTGCAGCCCTCCCTGATGGCTGGAGCTTCTGTGTTGAAGCCGCTCTCTCTCCCTCTCTCTGTCTCCCGCCCATCCCCCCTCCCACCCTCTTCTTCGTCTTCTGCCCAGCTCCCTCGCTCTGGCTCCCTCTGCCCTGCTTCTCCTCAGCCTGCTGCTGCCACAGTCGCTGCCTTCCTGCTTCACTCGCTCTTCATCTCCCCCGTTTTCTGCCTTTCCTCTCCTCTGCTCTCCTCTTTGCTCAGCTCTGGATTATGAAATTTTCAGTAGCTTTGCAGCAGTTTAGTCATGCGTGAAAAAAAAGGACTCCCTACATATATAGCAGCCATGTGAATGTGTGTGGATGTCAACCTTGGTAGCTCTTTTTTTAGATTTGTGCATTCTGGCCTGTGTGCACGTCAGTTGATGTGTGTGCTTTTTTATGTGTTTTTGTCGTGCACATGTACACAACATATGTGTGTAATGGTGGTATTCAACCGAAATGTCATGTTACCAGAAACTGGGACGTTTCCATGTGTGTCATTATGGCTGACCATAGTGCTGACTGGGAATGTTTACAGTATATATATATATATATATATATATATGAGAATATTAACACTCAGGGGAGGCTGCTACTCTGACCTATAATAGTAACTAGAGAGTAAGATTATCTAATCATACTTAACTGTGCTGGCTTGTTCTGAGTTGGCTGTAGATCTCAGTCAAATTAATATTAGCGAGGTCAAGTGACAGAACTGTGTCTCGTCCTCCGGGAAGAAAGGCTCTTTCTTTGGTTCCATGTTCCTCTGTAAGATGTTTATGTTTCTTGATAACAGCATTTTACACATGCACCTTATCTCTGTTAGAAGTGTACAAATGGCATGCATCCATGTGACCACCATGAGGCCTCTTACTGTACGTCTCCCTCCTCCTCCTCTTCCTGTCCCTCCTGACTCCCACTGCCTCCAGCCTTCAGCCCTGAGCTGCGAGCTCTGCAGGACTTAATGTAGTGAGGGTAGCCTTGTTAAAAGCACGAGGGCCCCTATCACTTGTGCAAATGCACAGTCTCATTAAAGTTTCATGCAAATCGCCATGTTTTATTTAAACAATTATGAGGTTATCCACAGAAAGAGGCTTGCCCGCCTCTCTCGGTTTTGCTCGTTTCCTTCTCTTGAAACTACCAAAGCCGAGATGTGCAGGACGTCACTGAGTGACTGGTACAACATATGAACATTTGAAACATCCTGGCAGCCATTTTCACTCTGTTAAAAATGTGTTTCAGATCATTTTATGTGACAGAAAGTGCACAACTTACTTACTTCATGACCAAATGCACATATCATCTTTTACATAGTGTCTACATCTGTAAATGAGTTATGTATACTTCGCTCTATGTATGCAGAGAAGATGCTTGCAATACATCAAATAGAAATCTATGACATATTTATTTTTGTTTCTTTTGGTAAGTTTTTTAATGTTCTATACTATTGTGCATTCACTGAAATGTGTATTTTTATCTGAGTAAGTGATTAATACTCTCTTTCTCTCTCTCTGTCTCTCTCTCTCTCTGTCTCTCTCTCTCTCTCTCTCTCTCTCTCTCTCTCTCTCTCTCTCTCT
>CALSCE010009645.1:7134012-7183895 GCA_943593645.1 Bovichtus variegatus | reverse complement strand
TCTCTCTCTCTCTCTCTCTGTCTCTCTCTCTTTCTCTCTCTCTGTTTTTCTCTCTCTCTCTCTCTGTTTTTCTCCTCCTCCACCCTTCAGCCGCTGCCCGGAGGGCTACACATGCATGAAAGCTGGGAGGAATCCAAACTACGGCTACACC
This sequence comes from Bovichtus variegatus, assembly GCA_943593645.1. Classification (NCBI taxonomy): domain Eukaryota; kingdom Metazoa; phylum Chordata; class Actinopteri; order Perciformes; family Bovichtidae; genus Bovichtus; species Bovichtus variegatus. The sequence continues at coordinate 7,183,744 of CALSCE010009645.1, read as the reverse complement.
AGCTTTGACAGCTTCGGCTGGGCCTTCCTGGCTCTCTTCCGACTCATGACACAGGACTTCTGGGAAAACCTTTACATGCTGGTAAAGCTGATGTGTCAACAAGTTCAGCTTCTTAGGAGTCATATACAACACATACAAGTTCTCAAATACTACTGCCTGTAAATTGTATAGTGATGCTGAAATGATAGTCCGTTAATTAATTGGTCGAAAAGCAATCAAAGTAAGTGATTTATTTAGCAAAAATGCCAAATATTTGCTGGTTCCAGCTCCTCAGTTGTGAAAATGTGATGCTTTTATATCACTGTAAATTGAAAATATTTCAGCTTTAGACTGTTGGTCAGCCAAAACAACTGCATGTTACTTTAATTTATGCTGCTCAAAATTACACAATGTGTACAGTCCTTCATTTCAAGCTATTTGAGGACTTCACATCTCAGAACTTGTGATGGGCATTTTTCACTATTTTGTCAAATTTTGATTAATTAAAAACATACTTGATAGTATTATCAGTAATTCAAATGATAACTATTGCTCAGGCATCTTTGCAGCACTGTTGCATATAGAGCAAGGTAGCTGAAAGGTGGGTTCCCCTGCAGAAAAGACCGATATCAGCTCAGCTCCGCCGCTGATTCCTCAGCCATGCACACATAAGTGTGTGCTGTAACTCCATCTTTCAGACAGAAAATGGTCGCTTTAGTTTTTTCCCTTGTTCCCACTGGTGACTCTCCACATCTGCAAACTGTAGCCAGGCCACTTCTGTCCTGTCTGTCAGGCTGTTCCACACAAAGCCCGTGGAGACACTCCTGCCTCCACATACGGAGGCCGAGTGGAAGGAAGGAGGTATGAAATATTAACAGCTCAGGATTACAGTATGCCCAATGAGGGAGATGAGACATGATGGGAGCATTACAGCTCATACTTCTATTTTCGCTCCAATCTTTGAAATTCAGCTTCCAGCTACTGGCTGTGTACTGTATCTTCAGATGGATGATTATGCAGCTGTGTTTAGGAAGGATGTTTAATGTTTCTTTGTCAGATGTTAAGAATTGAAATGGAAATGATGTGTCAGAGCCGAGATCTTACTCTTCATACTTCAGTATTGCCACTGAGGTTTTTTTTAACCTGCCCACATGAGATTTGGTGATGTGTGGGAATAAAAGACAATGAGTTGGACAGCTAATCAGTTTTGCTTCTCTTGTTGGAAATGTTGTGTTATGTACACTTTCCAGCACTACATGTCAACAACATTCATAATTGATTTGTGAGGGATTTCACTTTCCCTCTCTTTTTCGCTCTGCTCCCTGACGACAATAGTTCCCCTTTGGAAGGAGGAACCAAAGGAGGCTGATGAGTGACATTTAAATTCAAATTGTCTTCTTCTGCTACACTAAGAACCTCTTAATTACCTCTGTGAATAGAACAAAATATGAAACACTTTTTTTTTATTCGCGTGTAGATTTATCAAAACCCTGCACTAAACTTACATTAAAATTAAGGATACCATCATGTACTAACATTTGTTCATTTGTTCTGCTGTGCCTCTGCAGCTTAGGCTCCTCTCTTCCCGTCTCGACCGGGGATAGCATCCCAATCCATTTGGGGAAGTAGTTTGGCTGTGCACTGGTTTAGTGTGCATGGAAAAGTAGGTCAAAATGCATATCTCATGGCTCTCCCTAATGGACAGCACAACCTCATGCTGAGAACCTTAACGAGCACGGGGTATAATGTTATTCCCGTACATCAATTCATCATTGTATGAGATGAGAGTAGAGTAGTACGTCATATTAATGCCCATACCAAGACAGACATTTAAATGTAAGTCACAGACGTTTACGCTGAGTTGATCTTCTGCATCCAGAAAGGTGATTCTGCCCGTTCTCTTTTCCCCACAAACAGCTGAGTGTTTATTTCTGATGAGTCACTGAGAGATGAGCAGTGAGGATGACACAGAGCTTGACTCTGGGCTTTACTTTATGTATCAGACGAGTGTCTCCGCTCCCCTCACCTCTGCTGCACTGCCTCCCAACAGACGCTGAGGGCGGCAGGGAAGACCTACATGATCTTCTTTGTGTTGGTGATCTTTGTGGGCTCGTTCTACTTGGTGAATCTGATCTTGGCTGTGGTGGCCATGGCCTACGAGGAGCAGAACCAGGCCACCATGGAAGAGGCCCTGCAGAAGGAGGAGGAATTCAAGGCCATGCTGGAGCAGCTCAAGAGACAGCAGGAAGACGCCCAGGTCAGCCCTTTGGATGGATGGAGCACAAAATAATTCCTGACTCGTGTTGTATCACTGTCCTGATTTCCATCATGTGTTTTTTTTGCAGACGGCTGCCATGGCAACCTCTGCGGGGACAGTGTCAGAGGACGCAGTAGAGGACGATGGAGGAGGGCGTCTGTCATGCAGTTCCTCTGAGATGTCAAAGCTCAGCTCCAAGAGCGCAAAAGAGCGGCGTAACCGTAAGAAGAAGTGGCGGCAGAAAGAGCAGGACAAGGAGAAAGGTGACAGTGAGAAGTTTGTCAAGTCAGAGTCGGATGACGGCAGCAAGAGGAGCCGCTTCCGTTTCCCTGATAATCGCCTGGGTCGAAAGTCTTCCATTATGAACCAGGTAAGGAAAGAAGGATAATGTCTGGGCGTGTTAAGCCATTTCTTAGCAATTTTTGTATTTCAGTCAGTTAACCAAAATGAAATGGTGTAGATGATTTAAGTTTTCCGCCTCTAAATCGTGGTGAAATACATTTTTTTAGTCAATGTAACAAGGGAAGTTTATGGATTATCTTGAGTCACTGGGACATTTTCTCTGGAAACACATGATTTGAGCTTTTCAGTGGACGTTTTGAATGCCTTAAGGTCAAAACATGAAATTCTACTCGCCTCTTGTAATGGGTTGATGGCAGAAATCACACAGACAAACCACCTGGGTAAACTCACCCTTTAAGCTTTTTGATGCTCAGTGATAATTACTAGTGTCAAACACAAAAAGAGACCAAACAAGGTACCACAACATCAGAATTGGAAGAGAGATGCTTTTTTTTTTTTTAATCTCTCTGAATAAATGAAAGATGTGACTGTGTACTTTTTCACTGTCAGGTGAGGAATATTTCAGATTGAGAGTGCCCCTATTGTACAGTACATCGTGGTGTTGCATGAACTCGCATATAGAGGAGCATATAGTGGCCAGAGATATAGAAACACATGTCCAGGGCCTGAATTATTTACAGTGATTACATGAATGTTTCACAGGGAGCAATCCTGCAGCTCTGCTTAGGCCTCACGAGGGCTCCACTGACTCTTATAATGTGTGTTATAGTTCAGGAGTTACCAAATAAGCTCAGGCACACTGGCACTATGCAACAGAGGATTGTTGACAAAAAATGTGATTCCAGTTGAGCTATCATACTCTGTGTGCCCTTATAATAATATTCGGATCAATACTAGCAGCAGCCCAGATTGATGTTCTCATGACTCATGTTCCTCTCCATGTTATTTCAGCTGCCTGTATCGCTGTTCCGTGTGTGTGTGTGTGTGTGTGTGACCTTGACTGTGTAGGAAATCACTGACCTAATTATGTATTTCCCTCTGTTTATTAAGTCACATGACTGCTCCAGCAGAATATGCCTCCTTAGGGAAAAGCGTCCTGGTTGCATTACATTTCCCACACCCCACTGACGCTGCCTTTCATCATGACCTCTGTAACTGATGACAAACAGCAGGAAAATGATGCTGCAATCAATTGTAGTTCAGAAGCACCCTGTACTCCATCAGTGACACAAATGTCTCCTCTCCTCTCCTCCTTCTGCCTCCAGTCCCTCCTCAGTATACCCGGTTCGCCTTTCCTGTCCCGCCACAACAGCAAGAGCAGCATCTTCAGTTTCAAAGGGCGTGGTAAGGACGTGGGCTCGGAGAACGAGTTTGCCGACGACGAACACAGCACGGTGGAGGAGTGCGAGGAGCGCCGGGGCTCCCTGTTCAGCCCCTATCGGCGGAACAGCTACAGTGGCTTCCACGGGAAGAGGAACAGCACGGTGGATTGCAACGGCGTGGTGTCGCTCATCGGCCGCGGGCCCGGTGGACGCCTTCTGCCTGAGGTGAAAATAGATAAGGCAGCTACTGACGACAGTGTAAGGAAGTCAATGAGTAGACCTATCTAGGCATGGCCCCTCTCTCGTCCGTTCTTTTTCTTTCTTGCTCTCTATCTACTACTCTGTCATCTTTGCAAGTTCGTATGTATCTCTTGGCTAAGCGCTCGCGCCTCCCCTCCCCCAGCCCCTGCAGTGTATGCTGCCCTCCAACAGTAGGCAAAGGATGGAGAAATAAATACATGTTAATAGAGAATATACTATAGCCAACCCTGCATTTCATAGGTTAGTGAAACTGGGTCTATCAGTGACTTCCAGGCAATTTTTATTGTTTGATTTGAACGATGAATGTCAATGTTTTGAATGTTCATATCAAATTATTTATCCATACATGCACCGTACTCACTCTATCACATAGGCACTAATCAAACAGACATGATTCTATTATTCTTCTGTATCCCCATAGGCCCATACGATTTTGGCACATATCAAAGCCTGAATAATAATTAATGCACAACTTCATGCTTCGTGGGATCTCATCAAGTTCCTGTTTAACACACTCTAATAATAAAACTACATTTTTGATAACAAACGCCATATAATGATGAGTTAACATGCTCTAGTGTGTTGATGTGTTCCTCCTCCAGGCGTCCAGGTCCTATGCTAGCCTGTGTGGGTAGATCTTCAGTAGGAGGTGGAGGAAACAAAGGGGACCAGCACCATAGAGCCACAGACATTTTTATCTGCTTCCCTAATACACAGTTAATATCCCACAGCAGATACACAAGTAACTCATCATCCTATCAGGCCTTAATAATATATCATTTAATAAAAAGGAGGGCTGCTGTCCTTGTCTGTCTTAACCGTTCTCCGTTTTCCAAAAACTCCCATGTCAACATTAGTGAATTAGTTGTGTCTCATTCTAGTTAGCATGGTAGATTTAAACCCTAAATTAGAACAAGCATGACATAGACAAGTAGAACAATGGCTATGGTGTCTGTAATTTCCTCTCCTTCTCTTTGACTTGGAGCATGCTCATGCATGAGTACTGGATGGATCTGAACTATCTGCCTCCTTATGATCTCCTAACAATGCTCTTGACTTGATGGTTGCAATATAAGTTGTATGGTTTCAAAGTAGGAAGATACAGTAGCATCAATTTGCAAGTAACTTTAAAATGGCCAGATTTAGGAGACATTTTGTAAAATAACCTAATGATTATATTGCAATGGCAGCAAAGCCTCCATTATTGCATGACAGGACTGAACATGCATTCATGCAGAAGCAATTGTCCTTGCACAATATTGCACAATATCGCACAATCCATTTATTATTTAATCGCGATGAGCTAATTACGTTCAAACACAATTAGGTCAAGTAGCCCAAACCACTGCTCCCACTTTGGCTGAGACCTGCATGCATTTACAGCATACACACATCTTCCTTGAAACCAGCATTGATACAGAAAAGATTGAAACATAACCCCCACCCCAAAAATCGACTTTTTCCTGCCAATGCTGTTGTGCACTTCCTCCCGCCGGCCACCGGTGGTGATGTGGGATGGTGTTCATGTCCTCTCCATGGGTGCTTGATTCTTCCTCTCCCCCTGACAGCCGACTACTGAGGTTGAGGTGAAGAAGAAGCTGTCGGGCTCCCTGATGGTGTCTGTGGACCAGCTCAATACCTCCTTTGGGCGGAAAGAGCGGGCCAACAGTGTCATGAGCGTCATTACCAACACACTAGTGGAGGGTACTGCCACTTTAACCCAGCTATTTAACCTGCTCTCTCATTATTCTTGAACTAGGGCTGCTCTCATTGGTTGATTAGTTTGACATGAATTTCCTGCTTATCTGCTTTGCATATCCAACAGTACCAGATACATACAATGCATACAGTTTTATTATCATTTGATACCATTGCATGCGTTATGCTCAAGCACGCAAGTATGTTTGGTTTTGATGTGTGATTCGCGCTATGTCTTCAGAATTGGAGGAGTCTCAGCGCAAGTGTCCGCCATGCTGGTATAAGTTTTCTAACACATTCCTGATCTGGGAGTGCTCCCCCAAGTGGATTAAGATCAAGGAGACTATGAACCTGATTGTCATGGACCCCTTCGTGGATTTAGCCATCACCATCTGTATCGTCCTGAACACGCTCTTCATGGCCATGGAGCACTACCCCATGACCCCCGACTTTGAAAACATGCTGTCCGTAGGCAATCTGGTGAGTGGCAATCTTTCTGTTCTTTATTGTTGAATCTGATTCACCGGTTAAGAATCTCCTCTGCTTCTTCTTTGCAGCTCATAGAGAGGTGTTATTTTTGGGACCGTAATTGGCAGCTCTTTCATTGCAGATTCAGAGTTGAAAGGAGAAAAAAAAACATTCTCAACCCCCCTGCTGTTGTCTTGCATTTCTCATTTTTTCACATGCACATTTTCCCTGTCTTCTCCTGCTCTCTCTCTCTCTCTGTCTCGGTCTCTCTCCTCTCTCTCTCTCTCTCTCCCTCTCTCTCCTCTCTGGTTGTGTGGAGCTGCTGTTTGCTTCAGTGGGACCAGCCTGCCTCTCCGCTGGTTGGCTGACTGGTGGGAGGCCTGCATTAATATTTCATGGAGCCTGATCGATGATCTCTGAAATTGTGTCTGAATCAGGGCTAGCATAACTCAACCTGGCCATTTTCGCTGTTAACAATTTTAAGGAAACTGATTAAATCTGAGCTCTGGCTCTGCGATTGTTGTTTTACTTTTCAGTATGACATTTGCTAACGAAATGTATCACAAATACCAGTAATTACTAAACTATGCGACCATGTACGAGGTGAAACAGTGAAAAGTACTGAATGACATCTAATTAACATCTATAATGCACAACTCAGATAATAGGTCACAACAAATATCACAAATTTTAACCATCATGCTTCACATTCTAACATCTCCTGTGAAACATGGTGTTGAGCCAAATCCATTTGTTCAAATCTGTTCCTTTTCCTACGTGCCAGGTGTTCACAGGGATCTTTGCAGGGGAGATGCTTTTCAAGCTGGTGGCTATGGATCCGTACTACTACTTCCAGGAGGCCTGGAACTGTTTCGACGGTTTCATTGTGACGCTAAGTTTAGTGGAGCTGGCTCTGGCTGACGTCGAGGGCCTGTCTGTGCTGCGGTCATTCCGATTGGTAAATGCTCATTTTATTTCCTCTCTAAATAGAGAAAGCATGTGGACAATGCTCATTTTGTTGCTCAAAGTTTAACAGAACTGTACGTTTATAATGTTTTTCCTTCTCTGAAGTGAAGCAGCAAGTTAGTAAAGGTAAAATCTTGCAACTAAATCATATCCCTTCTACTCTTTTCACCAACCCCTCTTCAGCTGAGAGTGTTTAAGCTAGCCAAGTCATGGCCCACCCTCAACATGCTGATCAAGATCATTGGTAACTCGGTGGGAGCCTTGGGGAACCTGACTCTGGTGCTGGCCATCATCGTCTTCATCTTTGCTGTGGTGGGCATGCAGCTGTTTGGCAAGAGCTACAAAGACTGTGTGTGTAAAATCTCTCTTGAATGTGAGTTGCCCCGCTGGCACATGAATGACTTCTTCCACTCGTTCCTGATCGTCTTCCGGGTGCTGTGCGGTGAATGGATTGAGACCATGTGGGACTGCATGGAGGTGGCGGGCCAGGCCATGTGCCTCATCGTCTTCATGATGGTCATGGTCATCGGTAACCTGGTGGTAAGTGTCCAGACTGGGAGGGTGTGCGGGTTTTTCCTTTTTTGAGAAACAGCAGGCTGTTGTGTCTCCAACTCATCTTGAAAGAGTTATAATGTGGTCAGAGACGGAAAAATGAGCACTTGAAATCCAGTTACTGATTCTCATTTTGTGTCCAAAGGTGTTGAACTTGTTCCTTGCCTTGCTGCTGAGTTCGTTCAGCGCTGACAACTTGGCTGCGACGGATGACGACGGTGAGCCCAACAACCTGCAGATTTCCGTCAGACGTATCAAGATAGGCATTGCGTGGTTTAAAGCAAAGATGCGGATATTGATGGCCAGTCTGCTGAAGAAGCCGCAGATGGAGGACGAGCAGAAACCTTTGGATGACATGTATGACAAGAAGCTGAACTGCATTGCTAACCACACCGGGGTGGACATCAACCGTGACCTGGACTACGCCAAGAATGGTAACGGCACCACCAGCGGTATTGGCAGCAGCGTGGGCAAGTATATGATCGATGAGGACCACATGTCATTCATCCACAACCCCAACCTGACCGTCTGCGTGCCCATAGCTGTGGGAGAGTCTGACTTTGAGAACCTCAACACGGAGGACTTCAGCAGCGAGTCGGAAAATGAGAACAGCAAAGAGGTCAGTGAGAGGATGATCCACTTCTAATAGTGTGTTCTATTAAAACTAACTAATTAGTGTTCAGTAAGGCATAACAAGAAAACTTTTATTTCTAAGCACTTACTAAGTCCTTTATTTTACTTTTAGAATAGCAGCATGCAGATATTGTGATGCTACAAGTTGGTTTTGTTGTTATAATCCTCAGTATCTCTAAACCTTGCAAGTTCCTCTCTCAGGGCAGTAAAGCCATGGGTGTGGCTGTCTAATCTGCAGTGTGCAGACACTATTGTAACTCCTTTAATCAATAGAGTGATCTAGAGTGGCTGGAGAAAGCAGGCAATGTGGATGAAATGGATATCTGCTGACGTTTGTCTTGACAAAATACATTTAGAAGACTTTCAGCGCAGATGATCTTCCATTTGATATTCCATTTGAGTGTTCAAGTGGATGATATGTGATAGTCAGGATTGTTATAATGTCCATTTCAATATGAAAAAAACCCATTGTGTATTAAAATCAAATAGTGCTCAAAGATTTTTCCCTTTTAAAAGACTTTGAAATAACATAAAATTGCCATTTCCTGTCAGGTCCAGACTGGTTCAGCTTTCTCCATAATTATCCGTGCCTTAGCCGTGCAATAAAAACTGAAATGTTTCTGAATCGCTGAAACGTTGTGTCTGGATCTGTGTCTGTGTGTGTGTGCTCACATGTCTCTGCAGCTGGATGACACCAGTTCGTCAGAGGGCAGCACCATCGACATCAAGCCAGATGTGGAGGAGGTGGTGGTGGTGGAGCCGGTGGAGGAATACTTGGATCCAGAGGCGTGTTGGACAGATGGTGAGACCACTGCTCCCATGGCACACATTACCTCCACTCCACAGCACAGACACTCCCCTGGGCTCATTGAGGGTGATAGGGGTGAAGGACTGTTTCATTATGAAGGATCACTCCCCCATGGAGACAATCTATTTATCAGTCTGTCTATTTATTTATGACACTAATACATAACTACATTAAACTTCACAGATAATTATTATTTATAAAGCCTTTTTTCTTTTTTTATTTCAGTAATAGGAATCATGAACATTAGTATCTTGACACTCAAAGGGTTGTTTTCCTTATTTCCTAATGTCAGACAAACTTGGGTTTTTATGTATCTATATGCAGTTTGGAGGCATAGTACTGTATGAGCAGTGAAATTAACCTAGCTCAGTTCAATTCCAGTTTGTCACAGGGATCAAGTAGCATCTCGTCTAAAAAGTGGGAAAATGCACCTTTCAAACTTCTGCAGAGCCTGATGACTGATCTAACTGAATACAAATAGACGGATTTTGCTAAATGTAGTTCAGAACTGTAAAATAATATGGAATAATAGAAGAGTCTTTGTCGAAACATTTGTCAAAAAATAAATAAATTAGGATAATCATACAAAGTATTAAACCCCTCGGCATTGGAGAAGGTGTATTGTGGTTCTTTACAATAGAAATGTTGCGACATAATCCCAAAAAACATCCAGGATTTGAGCAAAACTTGGTTAACCGAGCGATTCACTCCACATTCAAAACAACAGTCAGACTTCAAACTGTATGCAGAGGTATAAGAAAAGGCGACCACTCTGGGTAAGCAGAATAAGATTGTATCTTCAAAAACCCATAATATCCATTTAAAGACTTACATTTAAACACAATTCTAAACACAGGTCTGTCGTTTATCTAACTCTGTCAAATGCCGTGTGTCCTCCTGTGTTTCCTCAGGTTGTGTGGCCAAGTATAAGTGCTGTGAAGTTGACATTACTACGGGCTGGTGGAAGAGCTGGTGGTGGCTGAGGAAAACCTGCTACCTGATTGTTGAGCACAACTGGTTTGAGACCCTCATCATCTTCATGATCCTCCTCAGCAGCGGTGCCCTGGTGAGGAAGCCTACTACAGGCCTGTAACATACAAAGAAATTAAAACATAAAGCAACAGTTAGAAACACTTGAGAAACTGGTACAAATACTTAGGCAGTGGCTTAAATCCAAGCCACCCACCATTGATGAATAGAGAGAAATAATAAATGAAATACATATTATGGAACGATTGGCATTTTCTCTCAAAGTCCAAAAAGGTTTTTTTTCTCCTGATTTGGACCAAGTTGACTGAGTATATTAAACTGATAAGATCAGACTTTAGCTGACTTTATAGTATAAATGACAATATAATCAGATTTATATTATTTTATCGCATCTAACAGCTCGCTCTTTATACATTTATTTACATTTTTGGGATAACACCCAAGGTGAATGCTTTCCATGTTCAATTGTAAATAAATAAAGCTAATGCTGTATTGTATAATGCATATATTTAGTTGAAAGTGTGTGCAATGCTAAGTGAATCTACTTGCAGTAATTCTGACGCTATGTGAAATGGTGAATGTAAAATTAATGCTTTCTCAATAATAATCAAAATAGAAAAGCTTGAGAGCACTAATTATATTAATCTTCAAATGAAACACACATTTTAATGACCGGAGAAAATCCAAACTGGATAAAGATTGAATGAAGATGAAAAAAAAGAGGTGTGTACCTACAGTATGGCAGTGAGGAGGTAAAGCGGTGCAGTCAGTTTTGCTTCTCAGTCTCAGAGCCGCTGGGTTGGGGGAGGGGCCAGGAGCGCCTGTGATTAATGGACTGTACCATTTATCAAAGTGGGGATCTATTTCTGGGGATGGAGCGGGGTCTTGTTCTCAAGCATGTCAAATGCTACTAAAATAAGAGCGAAGACTGCTGTAAATCTACACTAGCTGTGGAGTTATTTCAAATATGTCATCCAGAACAGATTTTTTTTTTCAATCACGTAAATCACTGTAAGTGATCAGCAATGAGCAGGTTGTGGTGCTGTATACAATTTCATTAGTGGAATCATAAATCATTAGGTGTAATATTTACGTGGCTGACGTATGTGTCCCGTTTCCCCACAGGCCTTTGAGGATGTGTACATCGAGCAGAGGAAGACCATTCGGATCATTTTGGAGTATGCAGACAGGGTTTTCACCTACATCTTCATCCTGGAGATGTTGTTGAAATGGGTCGCCTATGGTTTTGTCAAGTATTTCACCAACGCCTGGTGTTGGCTGGACTTCTTCATAGTGGATGTAAGTCCAGCTTTTGTTTCCTCTATCGTTTGATGTAGACTAGAGAAGAAGAGCAAGCATTTGGTCCTCAACCGCACCCCGGTCCAACGGCAACACAAGATAAACACAGTCTATTAAGCAGCAGCGCTAAGGCTAATTTCTGCTGTATGAATTTGTCTTTTGCTTTATTAGATTGTTATGAACCACGTCATATGCACTTCATATACTTTATGGATACAGGATAATTCAAAGTGTTGCCCCTATCGTTGTCTGTTGGGTGTGGTTAGGTTTGAACTGTCAGGTTAATAAATGAATATCTGCTTCATGGCATGCATTAGGTGAGAGGGCATGTTGTTTACACTAAGACGCCTCTTTGTTTGGTTTTCTCGTGCTTTAAGGACAGTGTTTTACAAGACTGTACTGCAGTCTGTCCATTTCAAGTGCACACATGCCAGAGTCACCTTTTACAACTCCATCAAGCAAAAATCCCTATTTTGTAATTGGTTTATCACTCTGAGACGCTTGAATATGCACAACAATGATCTGCTTGTGAAATAAAAAAAAACACTTTCTCCGATGTGCCACAAGCAACAAACTGTTTGACCTACGTGCTGCAGATACCAATGTTACTGTTTTCACGCCGAATTAGAAGAAATGATTCACATTTGAACACGCAGCTATTAAAGCATGGATTCGAACACCGATTAGAATCAGCCAATCAACAACCACGCTCATTGATCACAGCCATATTCAAGTCATGCTCAGAGCAATGGGACGTGTCAAAGATGCGTCTCTGTAAAGCTGTCTCTGCCTGTGTCTCTGACCTGTAAGATGTTTGATATGTGCCTTTGTCCTCTCTCTCTGTGTACTTCTCTGCTCCTTGTGTCAGTCAAGACTGAAAGACAGAAACAGGGAAAATTCTTCAATCTATTCTTTGTTAGTTACATATATTATCACGTTTTAATCTTATTTAGTCTGTTTTGTAGACAACATAACCTTAGACTGTAAGCAATTTTGGTGAGATTGAGGGGACCATTTTTCATGACTAGAAGCTTAACGCATTTACATTTTACATAAATGCTGCACCAAGGAGTAATCTGGAGTGGTAGGATTAGGATAGAATAAGAATTTACCTGATTTCTGACTTTCTCCTTGAACTAACCAACCACCTTTCCGCAGTGTCCAGCCAATACCTGTGAATGGACTCCTATCAATGGCCAGAGGTTGCCATGTTGAATCATTATAAGCTCCTGTATCCCAGACTTCATGCTGCAAACATACATTTATTTTCATGCCATAGAAAATGTACACTTCATTTTAGAGTATGTACATCTTAAAATTACACATGAGTATATAAAGACTTCCTAAAGATTCAGTGTACAGCTATTTTTTCAACTATATTTTAAAGGTATAGCGCACACAGAGCTTGTAGCAAATCTAATCATACCACACTGTACTGATTCTGGTTATTACCATTGTAGACTTCCCTGTCGGTGTGTTGTCAAGCCCAACACTTGGGACGGTGCAGGGCGCCACGTTTCCCAAGTTGTGATCATGTCACAGACAGTGACGTCCCTCCTCCGCTCTTTCCCAAACCTCCTTTCACTCCCTCTTGAAAGTGTAACCTCAGGAATGTGGTGATATTGTGCTGAGATGTAATGATGGTGGGTGACAGGCGACCGCCGGTAAGTTTGGTCTTCACTAGCGCTCCCCCTCCAAAAAAAAAAAAGATAGACTTGTGCTTGATGAGTCTGGGTTGTGTTGTGGCCTGACTGTGCCTCCTGTGTTGTGGGGTGAAACCATTGCCATGGACTCAGAAAGGGGGGGCACCATCATTAGACCGGCCTGTTTCTTTCTCTGAGTGTGTATGTGCCTGACTCTTTGTGTGAGAGTGTTCCTCCTCATTTCCCTTGTGTTACTGCATCTTTCTGTTACCCATTTGATTAATGTCTTTCTGATTTTCGTTCTAAGAATGCTTTTGTATATTGTTATGCATTTGCTAAAAATGGCAAGAAATGTAATGTTAAAGTTAATTGTTAAAAATTGGACTTTGCGGCATAGTTACTGTAGAACACAGCCAGATATTTGCAAACTAAAGTAGTATATTTTTTATATTATGCTTACATTTCTAGGAATAAGAGTTAATATTGTAGGAGGAATAATCCATATGTATCTCACAGCTAATGCTGTTTAAAGTGACAACACAGCTAGGGTAGGTCATTCTTGTTTAATAGTGTTAATGGTGAGGTGTGTGAATGTGAGGATGATAGGTGTCATACTCCATTCATCTTTCTTTTTCACTCAGATTATTATCATTGTTTTGTTGTGTTTTTCCCTTTTGTTTTTAGTTTGGTTTATTTCTGTTTGGTTTGTGCTGTCGTCATCATGGGATCACAGCCCCAGATGTCATTGGCCTTGCCTTGCAGAGCTCTGTGAGAAGGACGTTGAGGCGCTGAGGTCACTACCACACAGCTGGCCCAGCAGGGGGCCAGAGGCCAGGCACCCCAAAGGGGGGCTCTCCAAGGGGTCAGGCTGAAGGTGACAATTACCCCAAACACTGTAGTGTAGATCAAGGCAAAATCTTTATTTTACTGAACTCCCCACCAGAACAGCTGCTAACTTTTTTCGAGAGGCAAGGTTATTGATTTAAATAGGGACTTTGTGCCAAAGAGTAAGTACTTGGAGAATCTAAATAACAGCCCTGTCCCGATGTTTGAACATGGTGCAACATGCCCATGTACAGTAAGAAGTCTCAATCCATGCTGCCACCCTTTCTGCTGCTCTTTCCATATTTGTTATGCATTGCGCCCTTAGATGGTTGATAAAATGGTCTCTTGTAGCCTAATCCATGTTGATAATGGCGTCAGTCAAAATGAAGATTTTGCCTGTTACAAACCTCCCTCCGTGACTTTGGTAAGCTTTGGATGTTGTGTACTTCTTGCGATGAGTTTGACCGGTTGGTGTCGGTGGCTGGTTGGAGGTGCTTTTCACATGTGTTCACTGTTGATATTTTTCCTTATTTGTAAGGAACTGGTACTCCCCCTGTTTCAGCCCCTCCAGCATCCAGACTGGGATTGCAGATTCGAAAAAAAACGAAAAAAAATCTTCTTCCTGAGGATACAGGTCCTGTGATCATGTTCTAATTCTTGAACAAAACACGTTTCTCTCTATTCGACCTAATTCTAATACAGCTGCCCACTCCTGCATCTTGAATAATCTGCATTCAGCCAAAGAATCCTTCATTACAAAGCTTCCCTGTGCAGCAGACAGCCTGTAATGGCCGTCTTAGCACAGTTGAGGGGACTTCATCAAGGCTAATTCATTACTTCACTACTCACCACCCCTTAAAGAACATTGGTTCAGCTTATTCACCGCAATCCCCATCGTCCATTTCATCCTTTGATACTGTATATATGTTCAGCTTTATGGCCCAGAGCTATAGGGGATTCACAATCATAAAACCATACCTCCTAAATTTACATTGATTTATTACGGCGATAAGAGTTCAGTACATTTACTACATTGCTGTGAATGGTTGCTTTGTAAAATATTGACCTAACTAATGGACTAATGATAACTATGAAGCGTTCTTTGGCTGCAGCAATGTCTTGGTGGCTGCTGCCGGACGTGAGAGGGGCGGCACCAGTTTCTTTGAGGTTGTGTGCTGTTATTGTTAACCGTTGTTAACTGTGTGTAACTCGACTGTGTATTTTTGTCCTTTCAGTGCCATCCAGTGCTAATAACTATATCCAGTCTGCCCTTAACCTCCATCCCTGTTTCTTGTGCGTGGTTCATGTGACTGTGGCTCTCCTATTTGACTCGAAATGCTGTGTGACAATTTGAATTGATGTGTGAGAAAGAAAATGGCAAAATGACACACTTGTACATGTTTACTTGTATTCTTTCTCTTAGGTTCCATTAGTTTGTCTGTCTTAAATTATATGGGATTTTATGCCTCAGCCCAAGAGCGACATGGAGAGACAATGTTAGAGGGGCAAGGGTAAGGCTCTCAAGTCTGTTGGGTTTTTATCAGCTTCTACAGGGTAACCTCTCTCCTTTCCCTCCCTCCCCAACTCCTCTTCCTCTGCTCTCCCTGCCCCTTTGCTTGTATCTTTACTAAATCATGTAGCACTCTGTACTGCCTAATTTACCCTCTATTTGAGTCTTATGTCTCTATCTCCTCTCTTTCTCTCTCAACCACATATTTCTTTGCAGGTACAAAGGACTTTTCACATCTCGTCAACTGCCCCAAAATAACAGACAAACAATCCCTATGGCGCACTGCTACTAAAAATACTACGCACATAAGTCCTATACTAAACATTGACCTTCTCTCTCTGTGTATATACATGTATAAATGCAATATTATACATGCATATACATGCATAGATGTATGTGTGTATGTTAAGCAACTCTCCGCCTATGCCAGGGCCGTCTCTCTTCCCTAGTGAATATTCTCACTTCTAACAGTTTGGAACCTCTTTTGCTTCTCTGTTTTTGTGTAGGTGTCTATAGTCAGCCTTGTAGCTAATGCGCTGGGCTACTCCGATCTAGGGCCCATTAAATCACTCAGGACACTAAGGGCCTTGAGACCCCTCAGAGCCTTGTCACGTTTTGAAGGGATGAGGGTAAGATCCAAAGCTAAGCAGCTGATCCTTCCGCATGCCCATTCAACAGTTTAAAGCATGCTAGAACTGAACTAAAAAACAAACTAAGAGGACAAAAAACTCCAAAATATTGGGGGATTTGTTTTTAAAACCAGGAAATGAAAGCCAAGAAGTCACCTTTTCATGCGCAATCCTGTACCATGCCTTTTGTTAGTGCGAAACAACAAGTCATGATGCAGCTGGGAGACTGAGTAAAGTAAAGTTGTATTGCCAGCAGAACAACTTGCATTTCAATTGAATTTCTTAAACAAAACAAAAAAAAAAAAAAAAAAAAATGTTTTTCACAAAGCTGCCTCATCACATAAGTGATAACCTAGAAATTCTGATTACTTCATCTTACTTTGTTTCTTCTTGATTGGCCAAAGTGAATGCGAAATTGGTCAAAGCTAACCAAACTTACATGTCATTTCATGGATCATTCAAATCTACAATTAGCTCTTCATTTGGCCTGATTCTCAACCACTGCTTTTAACTGAGAACCCCCCACCACCCCCCCTTCCCCCCCCATAAACCCCCACCCCCCCCTCCCCTCCCCAGCTCACACCATCCCCCAATGCATCTGTCATCAAGAACAACCAGCAGGAACCAGGAAGCTGCAGGACACCAAAACCTCTGCCCAGCCAGTCACACCAAAACTCTGCATGCAGGGCGGCTGCCAAACAGCCATTCAGAGGAATCTGTCCATGTTGTAAAAGAAGTGGTTTACAGGGCAGAATTACCTCTGGTTGCTTCAGCCGACTCTTCCTACAACATCTGATTGGTTGTCTCTGTGACTGCTGGTAGCAATAGGTTGCACCTGGTTGTTGTCACCGTAGTCCCCCCCGTCCCTTTCTTTCTCTCTAACTCTCCTGATCTCATTCTCTTACTACTCACTACTCTGCCTTTTCTTCTAGTTTGAGTTTTTTCACTTCACCTCAGCTCCTCCCCACCTCCTCCTCAGCCCCACATGTGCAGCACCTTCCCCACCCCACCCTTCCCCCTCCTCTTCCGCACCTCTTTATCCCTCCACTACTCACTCCACCTTGACCCAGTTTGGCTGGACTGGACCGTTGGAGGGTCACCACACTCTCCTGCTTGTCCAGGATCTTTCTGCATCAGGGACTGAGACAGAAACCACACACTTACAGTGTTGTGGCTTTGGGAGGAAAATATTTGTTAAGCTTCTGCCAGTGTCTGCACTTTGGGTCTTACCATCCGACCGACGCTTCTGCTAACAGTCTATTCTGGTGGCAGGTTATTACATTTTTGTAAACATTGTCCCTATGAAATACTTAACTGACCTTCCTTTAGGAATGCAGGCAGAAGCTTAGCAAATATGATAGACTGCCATTTCACACAAGGCATTACTGCTGTCATGTCACCGCATACTGTAGCGCATACAGCTGGCCCTGGCTTCCTGTTGCCTTCCACTCCCACAGGAAGTGAAACTGGGAGGCAACAACAGGCCCAGTTAAACTCTGACTTTGAGTTCTGGGTCTATAGTTTGACTAGCACTACAGCGTTCGGACAACACTCTCAACCCTAGACAGACAATGTGTCGCCCCTTTTTAGTACGTCCCAAAAATGACAGACCAGCAGGAGAAGAAGGCCTGTGCAATTATATAGTGGGTGGATTGATTGTTAATTATTTGATGAGTCTCATTCATACTAGATATCCAGCGACTAAAACGTGATGCCGTTGCACATGAGCAGACATCAATGCTTTTAGGCCCTGGATAGGCTTTACCAATGCCGTCATGAATGTTTCACTTAAATTTGAAAGGTTTATTGTTAATTCTGGGATGGGAAATAGACCTGTTCATTATTTTGTCATTTTTGGGGTTGCAAATCATGGCACATTTGCTTTTATAGTGTAATAATGCCAATGCCAGTGCCCTTATGAATGACCCCATTCACTGGGTGTATGTGGTAAGAGAGGTGAGGGTGGCCCAGTCACGCAAAGGGAAACAAACAGAGGAATTTGATCCTGCTGTATCAATTTTCTACTATAATGTTTATGTTCATCAATTGAGTTACCATTTTGTTTGAAAACGGAAAATTTGAGGCCAAAGCGATAAATAAATGAATAGGGAAGTACATGAATGGAGAGATGACACCGTATGAAAGAGATTCTGGAGAGTTAGAATGAAGAGAACTTTACATCCCCGCTGGTTGAGTATTACGGCACGACGCATCGCAGAGGCAAACGCAACTCAACGGCGCCGAGCGAGCGGTGCAGCTTCAAATGGACACATTGCACTGCTTAACATGCAATGATTATGGGCTGTTCTGAATACGTACTTTGCTCTCTCTTTCTCTTAACGCTGCTTTGTAATCTCAGTCTTACTTTTTGGAGCAATGCATTGTACAGGAATGACAACATCTCTCGCCATCTTTACCCCACTTTCAGTAAATCCCCTTTGTCCTGACGAACCTGCTGACGTTTGAGTTACACCAAAGATTTTTCAATTACAATGATTTTGGTAGTTGTATCTTTGCCAGCTATTAAATATATTAGTCATCATGGGGCCTTTGGATGAAACCTGTGAACCCCAATCACTTTAATGGCCTGTGGCCAACACATATGATATAAGCACACAGCCATATTGTGCTGTAAATACCCATACAACCATTCACAACCATGTAAATATCAGAATGGCTTGTCAGACACACAAGCAAGCAAAGGTTCAACAATTATCTCTGTAGCCACTATCTCTCTATCCACACATTTCTCTATTTATTGATTTATTGATTTGAGCGGTTCTTGAGATTGCACAATGCCATGTAACACGCATGTACTATAACTGCCGATGCACATTATGCATTTTTGAAAGCCATTTTCCCTCTTTCTGAGAATGCTTTCCACACAGCATGGCCTAATCTTTTTTTAAACACAGAGTTTTTGAAAGCGGTTGAATTGTATCTCAGATCGAGCAAAGAGTCATTCTCTCAGCGAGTGCAACGGCAACACTGAGTGTTTTTAGGCCTATAATTGTATTTGAAAAACATCTTCCTAAAGCCATTTTTTTTTTTTTTTTTGCATTCAGCATTAGACACAGTGTGCCCGCTGTACAGCACACATTTAAGATTCAACGTTCAACACAAATCAGCCTGTGAAGGTTGTGCACACGCTGAGAGAATCCTGCTCTAGAGCTCCTCCCTGTCTGTCTGTAATGAGGAGGGAATATGGCTCCATAAAACGACTCTGCCAAAGACATGCATGCTCAGCTGTCTGCCTGAGAGCTGCTGGTCGGCCTGCCTAACACTGGTAGTGAGCGGTTCACTATGTGCTGAGCTTATTACTAAATCTACAGGAAATCAGATTGAATTGCTAGAAAGGTATAGATTTTAGGGGAAGGTGTTGGTAATTATTATACTTAAATACATTTTTATTTTACTGCTATAGTGTAAATATACTGTTTGATTTAGTTATGGGAAAGTGTCAGTAAGATTAAGAATATTGACTGTCTAAGGTTGGGATGGTAAGAGTGGACACTTCATAGTGCTATGGCAAACACTGGTGATTCATTTGCTCCTGACATTTAAGCTTAGTAAGTAAATGTGTAGAAACATACCCACATATATTTTTCTTTAAATATTATAAACTACGTTTATCATAACCCTCTCAAATGCTCCATTCTTATTCATGTTTATATATATATATATATATATATATAAAGCTTTAGAAAAAAACCACTGGGATGTGGTGTGTGTGTGACTGCAATATGTGTGAGTGTAATGTGTGTGTGTGTGTGTGTATATGTGCATGTGTGTGTCTGTGTGTGTGTCTGTGTGTGTGTGTGTGTAACCCTATGGAAAACAATATTAGGATCAACTATGTTGTAAATTGTACAATTTCTATAATAATGGTTTAATAATTAACAGTGCATTAACTCACTGTGTCTGTTTTTTTCTTATAAGATCAATGACATTCATGTGATACAATATCGTACGACGTACTAGTCTACCTTGCTTAAAACATAAGATGTCTTTGCTGTGGCTGTAATCATAAAATCACAACATGCCCCCAAATTATTAGGTTTTACATAAAAAAGTTTATAATATGTACATTTTACATCATAAACATGTGATTCTAATAGATTTTTTATAACGTTTTTGCCTTGTTGCAAGTGTGTGTGTGTGTGTGTATATGTGTGTGCTTGTAGTATCCTCAAAGCGCTTCAAGCCGCATGCTTCGACAGATCAAAGAGCATCTCAGAGTCAAATCAGAGCTGCTCTAATTAGAAAGGGACTGATACAGCTCCCTCCAATAATTCCCTACACTTCAGTATGTATAACACCGTAATGTGCAAGGCTTATTTTTGACTACATTAAACCATAATAGGATTGAACTGCTGCTCTTAACGCCACCTGTAACAAAGGGTTGAACAGCTTTTCTCAGTGTAACGCCATAACAGTATGTAGCGTCTTGTCGGGGGGGTTGAAGGAGCTGTGTTTGTTTCCTGGTTCTCATGTCATATCCTGTCTTCCCTGGTCTGGTCTAGGTGGTAGTCAACGCCTTGGTGGGTGCCATCCCTTCCATTATGAATGTGTTGCTGGTTTGCCTCATCTTTTGGCTGATTTTCAGTATCATGGGAGTCAACTTGTTTGCGGGCAAGTACTACTACTGTTTCAATCAGACATCCGAGGAATACTTTCCCGTCGACATGGTCAACAACAAGACCCAGTGTGAGGCCCTCATGAAACAAAACTTTACCGAGGTCAGGTGGAAAAACGTCAAGATCAACTTTGACAATGTGGGCGCCGGCTACCTGGCCCTGCTGCAAGTGGTGAGAGTGTCGCTCCTCCTCGCCTCTCTTTCTGACTCCATTTCTTATTTCATGCTAACATGGTTTCTTTTCTCATTTTCCTATGTACTTTCCTGTTTTTTTCTTTCTCTTTATGTGCTTCATCTGAGGGTCTGTTGTTGCTTTAAACTCAATTTGCTTTCGCAGTACTCTGAGGCTGTCTGTTCTTGTTCCTTGTGTATAGTATACTCGTTGTTTCTCCATGTCCTTTTCCTTCATCTACTTGTTTCTTTCTATGCACAAGCTGTACCACAGGACATGCATCAGTTTCGGTTTGAGTTTGAGTTTCTTTGATTTCAATTTACAATCTTTGTTTTCTACAAATGTATTTAGTTATTCCTCTCTTTTGAAAGGCCACATTCAAAGGTTGGATGGACATTATGTACGCGGCTGTGGATTCGAGAGAGGTATATTCATTGCTTCTTCAATAAATATTGTAATGCTTATTTCTATAACTGTATGCCAGGCTATTAACGATCTTAAGGGAAACGTTTGACATTTTGGGAGAGTATGAAGCTACTGCCAGCAGCCAGCTAACTTAACTTGGAATGAAGACTCTTTAAACAAGAGTTTATTTCTTGGCCAGGACCAGGACCTTTTGATTTTTGTACTGATTAAACTAACAGCTCTTAATTTGTGAACTTTAGAGGTGCTGCTAGAAGGATTTTGTTAGCTTTGGGCAGAGCCAGGCTAGCTGTTTCCCCCTGTTTCTAGTCTTTGTGTCAGCTGGCTGCTGGTGGTAGCTATATATTAACCGTTCAGATGTGAGAGTGACATCAATCTTTTCATCAACTCAAGAAAGTTAATAATCTCGAATGTCCCGAAATGTACAATACCTTCAACATTGTGCCTCCCTCCAAGGTGGAAGACCAGCCCGACTATGAAGTCAACATCTACATGTACATCTACTTTGTCGTTTTCATCATATTTGGCTCCTTCTTCACCCTCAACCTCTTCATTGGTGTGATCATTGACAACTTTAACCAGCAGAAGAAAAAGATAAGACCCGTTCTGTCTCCTTAACACCTATTTTGCTTTAGGAGTTTCCATTAAAGTGCCAGAATGTGATTATAACCAAACCTTTGCTTGTCCCTTTACTTTGGAGGTCAGGACATATTCATGACTGAGGAACAGAAAAAGTACTACAATGCCATGAAAAAACTGGGGTCCAAAAAGCCACAAAAACCTATTCCTCGCCCACAGGTATGTTGTTCCTCTGGGTAACTCCTTTTGTGTTCAGATTATTAAAAATATGATGCTTTTGGTTGAAATCTCAACTTCATCCCTCGTTGTGTCCGCTCTCTCGTAGAACAAGGTTCAAGGCATGGTGTTCGACTTTGTGACGCAGCAAGTCTTTGACATCTCCATCATGATCCTTATCTGCCTCAACATGGTCACCATGATGGTGGAAACCGACGATCAGTCAGATGAAACGGAGAACGTCCTTTATTGGGTCAACTTCATCTTTATTGTAGTCTTCACCACGGAGTTCTTGCTAAAGCTTTTTGCCCTTCGGCACTATTACTTTACCAATGGCTGGAATATCTTCGACGTGGTGGTGGTCATCCTGTCTATTGTTGGTGAGTGAGGGAGATGAAAGACACAGAGCCACTAATAAGTAGCCTGGGAGTAACATGCCTGTTGCATTCTGATGATATTCTCTTTCTTTTCCCTTTTCTTTTCTCTCAGGTATGTTCCTGGCTGATATCATTGAGAAATACTTTGTGTCGCCGACCTTGTTTAGGGTGATCAGGTTGGCTCGTATTGGCCGTATTCTCCGTCTGATCAAAGGGGCTAAGGGCATCCGGACTTTACTCTTTGCTCTGATGATGTCACTGCCAGCCCTGTTCAACATTGGCCTACTGCTCTTCCTGGTCATGTTCATCTTCTCCATCTTCGGCATGTCTAACTTTGGCTACGTAAAACACGGAGCGGGAATCGACGACTTGTACAATTTTGAGACCTTTGGCAACAGCATGATCATTCTGTTCATGATCACCACGTCAGCTGGATGGGACGGCCTGCTGCTGCCCATTCTTAACTACCCTCCAGACTGCGACCCCTTACTGGAGAACCCTGGTACATCCGTGAAGGGCGACTGCGGTAACCCCTCAGTGGGAATCTTCTTTTTTGTAATGTATATCATCATTTCTTTCCTGATTGTGGTCAACATGTACATTGCCATCATCCTGGAGAACTTCAGCGTGGCCACAGAGGAAAGTGCTGATCCACTCAGTGAGGACGACTTTGAGACCTTCTACGAGATCTGGGAGAAGTTCGACCCCACCGCCTCTCAATTTATTACTTTCGCCAAACTGTCTGACTTTGCCGACACACTTGAGCACCCACTTCGTGTGCCAAAGCCCAACACTATAGAACTAATCGCCATGGACATGCCCATGGTGAGCGGCGATCGCATTCACTGCCTGGACATCCTGTTTGCCTTCACAAAGCGAGTGCTGGGTGACAGTGGTGAGTTGGACATGCTGAGGCAACAGATGGAGGAGCGTTTTGTGGCAGCCAATCCCTCCAAGGTGTCGTATGAACCCATCACCACCACTCTTCGCCGCAAACAGGAGGATGTCTCTGCCAGAACTATCCAGAATGCCTACCGCTTCCACCTCATCCGGCGCGGCATCATCTTCAAGCGTCGTACTTTTACTAACAATAAGTTTGAGAACGGCGGGACCAACCAAGACAAGAAAGAGAGTACACCATCCACAGCCTCTCTCCCTTCTTATGACAGCGTGACCAAACCGGACAAGGAGAAGCAGGACGAAAACAAGGAGGAGTGGGCCAGAAAAGACAAGGACAAAAACCAAAAAGACGAGTGGGAATCCAAGTGTTAGGGTTCAGTGACAGTGAACATCCAATAAAACACAGCAAGATGAGACTCTGAGCCCAAACCCAACAAATGTAGAAAAAGTGATCATTTGCAAGTAAGAAAAAAAAAAAAAAAAAAAACATACAAAAAAATGTTTACAGACTCAATACTACTGAGGCAATGTGGTTTCTTATGTCGTCAAAGACAGCTGAACCAAACACAATCAGTTTACCACGGAACTTTGCTGCATAGTGACCAAGTTCATAGAAATGAGCAACAAACACAAAATGACTCGCAGTGTGCTGGCCGATTACACACATTCTTTGGGGACCAACTGCCAAGGCACAGACATCTCTGCTAGATTATCGAAGAATTGCAAAATCCCTGCCACCACCGAGTGTGGACCCCCGCAGCAACGGTCCAATGCTACGGGACTGGATCATACAGATCCAACTAGAACTGTACTAGCAGTCTAAAGGAGGCTCTGTAAACCAGTGTTTACTATCTTTATCATGAAGAAAACAATAATCAACCAAGAAAGTTTAGCTAGGAAGGAAACACTAGCAAGGGAGGGGGAAACCCAGAACCGTTTTTTTTGTTTGTTTGTGCTGAGTATAGTTGCATCTTTACATTATTTGAGCAGCAAAAAAAAAGATAACATTTAGCCCATGTCACTAGTCTTTTCATCTCCTCTTTGTTATACTGACATTGAAAAAGACATTTTCTACATGGGCTTTCACACTGACTGGGTAGGGGTCATTAGACATTGTTTTGACTTGAGCTGAAGGAAACTTGCTCAGGCCGAGTTCCAGATAAATAATAATTATTGTGCTCGTTCAATGCATAGAAATGACTTGCATGAAGGCATGTTTTGATCAGGAATCATGCATGAGTAATCATAGTCCACAAGACACTCTGACCACTGCAGTGGCTTGACTATAGTTTGAGGCTGTCCACTGGGGAATTAACTGGAAAATGAAGATTTTGGATAATGACATATAAAATACTGGGGAAATGATAGTCGTATGATCCTGCCCTTCATCAGTTTTCCACTGACAGATCTTTTACATCAGCCCTTTATTAGAATTCCAGGTGAATGAAGGATGTAAGCACTCAGAGGCCAAGTCTCAGTCGGATCAGCCAACAACACAAACTAGAAAATAGTTTTTTTTGCTGCTCTGAACGTTAGTAATGTAGAAAGTTTGAGTATTAGGAAGCAGAATATCCTCACGATGAGGACGCACAGATTTGGAGGGCCATGTCAGTTTTCCTGAACCAAATCTGGGGCTAACATCTCTTTGTTAACTTACATCCATCATACAGTCACTTTCCTTACTTACCTGTGGTCCCTGTTACGGCAATGAGAGCAGGTGATATTTCACGCCAAGGAATCCATAACTGGAACCAGTAAGGGTCTGGTGTGCTCAAGTGTCATTAGGTATCCCCTCTACTGCTGTAGGTCCAGGAGAAGGGACAGAAATATGGTTTTATTTTATGTTTTTGTTTTGATACTCTTTTTATTGATTTGTTTTGGGCTAGTGGAAGAACTGAAAAAACACATTTTGATAGATACACTTGACAGTACTCCTACTGATTCATTCATTTCAAGTTCCTCTTTTGTACTCTGTCAGACCCACATCAGAATTTCCCAGTGAGTGATGTTTTAGGTAGTGCTTTTCGGACAATTTGAGTTGCCAGCTTTAGATAAAAAAAAAAAAAAAAAGCCTTGAAGTCCTTCTCTGATGTCCTTGTGATGCAATCATTCTCAGAAAAAGGATTTGATCAGTGAGAGTGACACTGACCATCTAAAACAGCAGAGTTAGCAGAGAATTGTCACAAGGACGAGCCTTGTCGTGCCTAGCATGTATGGAAGGTGGTTTGGACTGTAAAATCTAATGGATTTTGTCTGATATTTCAGGGAGGTGGATGGGTGAAAAATAACACAAACGTGGACCAATAAATAGGTAGAGCCCCTCCCTTCAGGGTTTTAGACTGACTGCCATGAGAACAAGAGATAAATGGAAGAGCTGAAGAAGTGAATAGAGCTTTGGTCGAAGTCGGAGTGCTGAAAGTCCCATGTTTGTCAGTGTATCATTGTGCTTTTGTGGGACCTCTTAAACACTGTGTGGTGTTGGACCCAGGCTCGCACCATCTTTTCACATACGTGCAGGCTTTTAAGTACTATCACCCGCTAAATAATTAGCCAGAGATGGAGGTAGAAACGCGAATACTCGCCAAGATTTAACATCAGCAAGCCTCACATCGATGCAGCTATGTTGTATAATAAGCTTTGTGGGTGTTTTTCATAAAAAACCTGAGGCTTTGTCAAGTGGTAGACAAGACACAACTGCCTCCTTAGGTGTTCCTGCCATTTGTTTTCTACACAGGAGTGATGGTCCTATTTATAAGTGGATGACTGGACATAAATCTGGCATCCTTCGTCACACCACTACTGCCATTTGGTGTGTTTAACACTGCCTGTACCAGAACCCCCTGTCTGTAACAATAACTGAGGTCTGTTTACAATATGAGGTCTCCGAATCAGTTTGGCTGCTGCACACTGAAACCAAATACATTCCCAATGAGAACCACAGGAGGAGTGAGTAATGTCATCCAATTTATCCATGTTCATCTTGGATGTAATGTTTTAGAATGATACATTCGCACTTGAAAAAAACAACAACAAAAAAACAAGCAAAAAAAGACAAAACAGAAAACACAAAAACATATATATGTACAGTGCAGGCTATGATGTAAATGGCACAATCGCTGAAAAAGAACGAACTTTTTGAGAGAAACTATAAATATTGTATTATATTCTTTTATTTTATCGGCATGCTTTGTTGTGTTTTTTGTAAATACGGAATTTAAAAAAATGTTACTACTAATAATCAAAAAATGAATAATAACAATAATATAGAATGGCTTCCAGCTATGCCCTTTGTCACATTTGTTACCTTTTTGGATATTTTGAGACACTTTTCACTTTGTTGACGGAAATTGAATGAAATATAGATATTATATAATACAAAAGATATATACATGTATACATATATGTCTATATGTATATACATAAAACAGAAGAACACTGTTTGTCACATTTGATTTATGTGCAACACGTTCAGTGGATGTCTAAAACTGGTTGTTTCCAGCACCCTTCTATGTTGAGGGATAGCTCATGTGCGATGTTACTGGAGCTGCTTGCCATGGATTGTAGCCTGATCATGATGAAAGGATAATGTTACCAGCACATTTCTCACTTACTGTCATGTCTCACCTTCACTGAGTATACAGGACACACCCACAGTCACGGACACACACACACACACACAAGTGACTCCTCACTGCCAACCAACTTTACCAGTGATCTCTTCCCTGAGACGAACCTACCCCCAGGGCCTTTTTCCCATACCCACACATCAGTGCCATTACAGCTCAACACGCATACATACATGTACTTTCTTTTCATCCTCACATTTCTTTTGTTGAATGGTTTGTTTCTAATGTTCCACTCAATGGCATGTGCCTTTTTCTGCTTTTTCTGCGAATTTGGATGTCAATTCCACACTGAAAAAAAAATAATAAAAAATGGAAAAAAAAAGAAAGAAACAAAACTGTCCAAACTGTGGAGGGTGGAAGTTTGGGGGTGAGCACAACATTAATCAGGGATGTCGAGTCAGAAATACTGCCGGAGGATCATCCAGAGACAACCCACTTCATCTTAATATTCAACAGTGTGTGATGTTAACAGAAAACAGCTAACTCAAATATGTCCTGTTCTTAGTGCTTTGTGTGTCACCCACTTGGCTTGTGAAAAAGCAGCTTGCCTTCTATATTTCTGTTTTATTTCTTCAATGTTTCTGTTTCCATCTGAAATTTATTTTTGTATCAATATTTGATTATAGGACTCATTCTTTCTTTTTCTTTTTTTTTTAGCATGGTTTATTATGGGCGTTTTTTTCTTTTTGCTGAAAAATTAAAAAGTGCTTTTCAAACTGTTGTTATCATTTGACACCGTGATAAAAAGAGGATATACAGTACAATATGATGGTGTGTTGCACAACCACTTGGACTCTTGGTAAGAATATATGAAAGATTGTCTTCATTTGAGCACGAACCTTTTTATTACCAATAAAGCAGCCTTCCAGTTACAACTTGTGTGTTGGTTTTCCATATTCCCTCAGGATAATTTCAGATTCATTGTGTCTTCTTTAAGTAGTGGTCACCATTTTGTGCAGATTATTTCACTTTGTGGTGCTGTATGAAGATGCAAGTGGATTACAAAACATCCTGTGAAATGGAGCTGTGATAACGGGGTCTTGAAAGGCAGCCTTTCAAATGTAATGGACTTATTGAATTTGTTAAGAGCCCCAGGTTAACATCCTCCTCACAGGCAGAAGATGGACTATAGCCCCATTATTATGCAGTCCATCTCATGCTCTTGTTTGTGGTCCAACATAAGGTAAATAGCCTAGAGGTATGATATTACAGTGATCGCCGTCATAACCTCACAACCTTCTGAGACCAGGGCTGAAATGTTGGGGGATATTGATCTGTTTGTGCTTCTCAGGGGGGAGGAGGGTAAGAAGCCCTTTTTGGAGAGTAGCTGGAATTGTATGTAAATGATGCATGGAGATGTCACCAAACACTGAATTGATGGCACATTATCCATGGACTACCCTGCCTTGCTCTCCTCCCTTTCCCTTTTTTTGGGTCCCATTACAAAATGTATTCTCCCTTGCTCCCCTCCCTCCCTCAAGCCACATGGAGTATTTCCGACTTCCCCTCCTCCCCCGCCCTTCCTCCGTCTCCCTGCATTTCTGTATGATATTTTCAGCTCATTCTTTGTGTCTCTCTGTTTCCTTTCATCTACACATGTTATCAATGGCAACCTGCTCCTTATTGGAAATGTACCCAACTCGTTTCACTGCCATGCTCCAGGATGTGAGAGTGCAGTGAGGTGGAGAGGAGAGAAGGGGGGGTGGGGGGGGGTAAGGAAAAGAGAAGGGGAAGGGAGGTGGTGGAGCACTGCAGTGCAGATAAATTAATGCAGCAGTCGTGGCTGAGTCAGCAGCACACTCCCAGTTTGGCCCAGTGCCTCCATCAATTTGTGCCCATGCACAGCTGCCTAGGAGACCGGCTCCTCTGCTCATTAAAAGAATCACACCAAAAAAAGGATATTTCATCCCAAAATGAGCTCGTTAACGACGCGCTAAAGCGCCGACGGCAGCCGGTGTAGCCGCGCGCCGTGCAGAGGAACTGTCCTCGGTGCTGGAACTGCTAAAGCCGCGACCGACGAGCATCCTCTGCCCGGCTCTCAGACTCCTTGGGTGGGGTCGGGTGAAACATGACAGCGCTGGTTGTCGTGGAGCTAAACACAGCCATAAAATGTGTTTAGTGTGCGGAGGAGCTCGACCTAATTCTTAGACAGCCACACCTACACCCCCCTCTCCTCCTCTACTCGCTTTCCTCTCACCCCACCTCCCTTCCTCTGAAGCATGTTGCCACATAGCATGTGGTTTCTCTGTGGGTAGATGTGAACGTGGCTAAATATAACGATTAAACGTGTCACAGTATTTCCTTTGCCAGGATTAGCTTTTTAAGGAGAGGCTTGGGCTTGTTATACAGGATAGAGACACTGAATATTATCATTCAATCCCTAATGAGAGCTATACATCATTAACAAGGACTCTTCATCCATTGCAATACAATGCTGGGAAGCTCTGTTACATTTCTCCTGCAGTCCTGCTGGTAAATGTGAGACAGACAGTAGGTGCAAATAGCCAGCAGTAAAAGGGGGGTTTCCTCCTATCTGATCCCATTTCAACCCTTGACTGAGATCAGAGGTGTGTTCTGCTGGTGTTCCCTCTCGTTCTCCTTTCCTCCCTCCCTTCTTCTCCCCTCCTCCCCAGGTCTCCCTTTCTCCCTTGAGAGTCAGACTGAGGAGGGAGGATGGGGACCAGATAGGGAGCGCTCCATCATGACTATGGCCAGAAGCCAAGAGCCACCCCCACAGCTGCACCCTCCCCATACAACTCACATTTCTCAATGAGAAGTGAGGCTGACACATAACTAACCTCCCACCAATCTATTCCCAGCACACACATATACATAAAAAAAACAAAAACACACCAGCAGCAGCAGTTATAGCCCACAGTTTCTCTCCACCTACCTAAAATCCAACAGCCCCTCCTTCCCACTAAATGTGAACTCCATTACTTACTGTATTTTTCTGCCTGCCACATTGCATAACCTTATTGTGCAACAATGTGAATGTATGTGAACAAAGTGCATGCTATAGACAGTATGCACTGCAAAGGAAAACAACACAGATGCCTTTACACCCACACACTGCCTTTATTTATTTATTCTTTTAAAGATTTTCCAAATCAGCCTGTGCTGAGAGATGTTTGGCTGCCTGTTTTTTCTGATTTGCTGAACAACAGCACCCACTTCTGGTCAGCCTGTGTATGCATGAAATGTGTCCCTTTTTATACAGATCATTAAATACTGCCTCATCTATTCATTTCATTTGGATAGCATAGACAGTACCTATAATCAATCTCAAGTCTCAATAAAAAAACATTTTATTTAACACAGTATTTATTAACATTGTGTGCATCACAACAGCAAAGGCATACAGGTGAATTCACAATGTATTCAGAAAAAGCCCCTAAATTGATCATCTCAAATGACTTTTTTTCATCCTCCATTTTAGTTTATTCATACTGCAGAGAAAATCAAAATAAGAGGCATAAAAGTCAATCAAGCCTGCATTCTCTGTAAGGTGTCAGTATCTGAACATGACTGCATTTTAAATAACAGTAAGACAGTATTGGACATTTTCAAATAGAAAGTAAGATGAGATAAACATATTGATTCAAAATGTGCAAAGTGTACCTTTAATTTGAAAATAAATAAACTGACAAATATTTTCTATGTCGGTGCAGAGGATTCATCTTCTTTTATGCTGCTGGATGATGTAAAGCAATATCAAGCGTACTGTAAATGTAATCTGGGCTGTATTAGACTTCTGCTGCAAGGTGGAGCAGATCTTTATGACAGCTGTAAGTAAAATATAAGGAATTGAAGTCAAACAAAAACCAAGATACTTCCAATCTAAAAAAAACTGACACAACATGTGAACTGTTTTACTTGGATCCAAAATGACACAGTAATGTTCAGTTGCTCTACACTTCTGGTAAAAGTGGAAATATTGTACTAATATGACTTCTCAATGATTGTAACAGTTTGACAGTACATAAATGTTGCTTTTCAGTTCACCTTTCTCGTTTGGTGCTGGCCAGCCACTCCACAAAATTTTTAGCCTTGATCTTATCGAGATAGTGGGTGAAGTCGCTGCTGAATGTCCCATCTGAATGCCTTTTGAGGTTTCGGATGTTTTGTCCTTTTTCCATCTGATATGAATGCCATCTAAGAAGAGCGGTGTTGATGAGGGGAAGATATTTAATTTACAATCAATTTCAGTGCTAAACATCATGTTGCATATTTCATAGACACGGTACAGATTTTACAACAGACATGAAATATATCTGACTAGGGTTGCAACTAACTATCATTTACTCTTCTTTTTTTAATCAATTAATCTATATAAAATGTCAAAAAATGGTAAAACATGTTGTTCAGTATTTCCCAAAACCCAAGATGACGTCCTCAAATGCCCTGTTTTGTCTCAAAGATATTCAGTTTACTGTCGTAAAGGAACCAGAAAATACTCACATTTAAGAAATTTTAGAAATGTCGCTTTTTTTTCTCCAAAATAATTACCCAAAACAGAATGTTTATTATGTATATTTTCATTAAAAATGGCTACACTAAATGTATACATTTAGCGAAGCTGTCATTTTCTGTCAAATATTGATTTTAAATAATGTCTATTTTGCTCAATCTTATAAAATGTAAAGGTGATGTTAAATGTCTGAACAAGCCAGTCACCTATTATAAGAAAGAGACTGAATACACACCTTGCCGGTCTGCTTCTCTCGACAACCATCTCTTTAGTGCTTGAACAGAGAAACAGGACCAACATACACCACACGTTTAGGCTCATCCTCGGGTCGCCTAATCAACACATAACCAAGAGCACAAAAAAGCTGTTTATCCTGCTAAATTAGATAAGAAAACACAGAATTTCTTAAGGGAAAAAAAACAACAACTCACCTTCGGGGACTTTGACACGTGTCCAACAAAGTGCTGCTCTTACTTGTCTGGAGCACATGCAGTGTAATATAGATGAAGCCACGGAGAAGCCACTCTACACCTAGAAACAACACCTTAAAGATACACTCAGAGTGGACTAAACTGCAAGTGCTGCAGCAGGTGTTCCAGTGTGACACATCTGATGACTATCTTCCTCATTAGGGTGGTCTGGATCAGAGCTTATCTGAACTAGGATGACGTGTGACTTGTGCTCTCCGAAGAGTTTAAAGGTTAGAGCCCACTCTCACTTATTCAGACAGTAGCAGGTGTGGAGAAATGTTGTTCTGGTGTCTGACGCCAAGGACATACAGTAACTCCTAAAGTGACGATACAGCCATCGTTGGATGTGTCCCAGAAGGGGACGAACAGGAACACAGGGAAGTCATCAAGAACTTTGCTGACTGGTGTGAGCTCAACCACCTTCACCTAAACGGTAGCAAGACAAAGGAGATGGTGATAGACTTTTATAGGAAGACACCCCAGACTACAGTGGTGAACATTCAGGGATTGGATATTGAGATGGTGGGAACAGACCTGGGTGTTCACCTTAACAACATACTGGACTGGTGAGACAACACAGATGTTCTGTGCAAAAAGGGCCATTTGCTAAACAGGCTGAGTCCTTTCGGAGTTTGCAGGACAATGTTAAGAACATTTCATGGCACTGTGGTGGCATCTGAAATCTTCTACGTGGTGGTCTGCTGGGGAGGTGGGACAGAAAAAGACTCAATAAACTGGTTAAGAGGGCTAGGTCCGTCTTGGACTGCCCACCTGATTCCATGGAGGACGTTGGTGAGAGGAGGATGTTAGCCAAGCTGACGTCAATCAAGGACAACACCTCTCATCAGCCCTGCATGAGACTGTGGGGTCCTTAAGCAGCTCGATGACTGCGACGCCTACAGTGTAAGAAGAAGCGCTACCGCATGTTATTTGTTCCTCGCGGCAGTCTGACCTTTTAACATGAGCATAACATCATGTACCACTGCTGTTATGTCTGTCGCCATCAGCCACCACCTACAACATAACAGACTATCCTATGCAATTTCTGTATCCTGTGCAATTATATTTATTTATATATTTTTTTAAATCAATCCTACACACCAGGTGTGTATTACAATTATAAGTGCAATTTTCAACATGGACACATCCGTATAAGTAAAAGGCAGTATACACTGCAGCTGTGTTATTATATTTGTAGATCTGTCCTGTTTCTATCTTGTTTCTTTTTACTTTTTTGACTCTTGAGCTGCTGTTACAAGTAAATTTCCAGTTTGAGATCAATAAAGTTCTTATTTTATCTTTAATAAAAGCATAAAAAATTGATAGTGACGTCTATTTGAACTACTTTTTAGTACCTCAGTCATCTTGTATATATATATATTTTTTATTTATTTATTTTTTTTATTGTGTAGTTGTATAGTTGCTGTATTGATGAAATGCAACATATGACTTTTTAAATTGCTTTGCAGTGATTTCATCATTTGATATTAGCTACTCAAAGGAATTCAAGCCCAGGATAGGGTCTGATGGAGGAAGTTCAGCTCAGCCTCACCTGTGATGCTGGTGACTGAAACCCCCAGCAGAGGCAGACACTCTCCAGGGTTCAGGACGTTTGGTAAGACAAACAACTTGTTTGACAAACGTGGTGAGGAGGATCGAGTACGCTGCATTGTGAATGTAACAAACAAGTGAGGATGAATGGCTGCATCCAAAACAATCACTGGATTGAGAATGTTACAGACATGGGACAAACACGTTCAGGTTCAAAGGGCTTCATTTATATATATGTACAAACAGCTTTAATATCTAGAATATAACTTATTTAGTCATGATTTAGATGTTAGTGTTATTGTTCTTTTCAAAAATTGCATGAGAAAGCTGTCATAATGTCATTATGTTACACACTCCACTTTGGATTATAGTCCACAAAGAAGAAGAAGAAGAAGAAGAAGAAGAAGAAGAAGAAGAAGAAGAAGAAGAAGAAGCAGAATAATAATAATAAGAAGAAGCAGAAGAAGAAGAAGAAGCAGCAGAAGAAGAAGCAGAATAATAATAATAAGAAGAAGAAGCAGAAGAAGAAGAAGCAGCAGAAGAAGAAGCAGAAGAAGAAGAAGCAGAAAAGGAAAAAGAAGAAAAAGAAGAAGCAGAAGAAAAAGAAGAAGAAGAAGAAGAAGAAGAAGAAGAAGCATATCCTTTCGACAGTCAGGGTTTATTTAGTTCATAATGAGACATAAAGCAAACAGGACGATTGTTTGAGACAGAGATGACTCCAAATCAAATCAAATCAAGTTTATTTAAATAGCCCAATATCACAAAGTATACATTTGTCTCAGTGGGCTTTACAGCCTGTACAAGGTACGACACCCTCTGTCCTTAGACCCTCACATCGCACAAGGAAAAACTCCCTAAAAGATCCCCCACAATTAGTGGGGGAAATATGGAAGAAACTTCAGGGAGAGCAACTGAGGAGGGATCCCTCTCCCAAGACGGACAGACGTGCAATAGGTGACGTGTGTACAGAACAAACAACATAGTTAAAAATACAGCATGGACAATCTATGCGACAGAAAACATGATAGATCATATATAAAAAAGATGGATCCAGGGGGATGTCAATAAAGGCTCCTGGTGTCAGGCAGGACCAGGGCAACAGGTGCAGCCACGATTCGCGGTCCAGAAGTAATCTTTAATAGTGGCAACCTGCCAGATAAGGGACACAGAAACTCCAGGGATGATGCCCCAGATGGTGAGTTAGTAACATGTATTTAAGGGACAGGAATGCATATCAATAGAGAGGGAGAGGAGGAGAGCGAGAAAGATAGGGAAGGGAGGAGAGGACTGAGTCCCCCGACAGTCTAAGCCTATAGCAGCGTAACTATGGGCTAGTCCAAGGCAAACCTGAGCCAACCCTAACTATAAGCTTTATCAAAGAGGAAAGTCTTTAACCTGCTCTTAAATGTGGAGAGGGTGTCTGCCTCCCGAACACAGACTGGGAGCTGGTTCCACAGTAGAGGAGCTTGATAGCTGAAGGCTCTGGCTCCCATTGTACTTTTAGAAACTCAAGGAACCACAAGTAACCCTGCACTCTGGGAGCGCAATGCTGTAGTTGGTTTATAAGGTACTACGAGATCTTTAAGATAAACTGGAGCCTGACCATTAATCGCTTTGTAGGTCAGGAGAAGGATTTTGAATTCTATTCTGTATTTTACCAGGAGCCAGTGCAAAGCAGCTAATACAGGAGTAATATGATCTTGTTTCCTAGTTCTTGTCAATACTCATGCCGCAGCATTTTGAATCAACTGAAAAGTTTTAAGGGATTTTTTGCGACAACCAGATAATAAGGAGTTGCAGTAATCCAGCCTTGAAGTAACAAATGCATGGACTAGTTTTTCTACATCTTTTTGAGACAGGATGTGCCTTATTTTTGCAATGTTACGCAGATGAAAAAAAAGGCAGATCTTCAAATTTGTTTTATGTGGGAGTTAAAAGACATATCCTGATCATAGATAACGCCGAGATTCTTTACGGGGGTGCTGGAGGCCAAGTTAATGCCATCCAGAGTTACTATGTCATTAGACAATACGTTTCGGAGGCGTTTGGGGCCAAGTACGATAACTTCTGTTTTGTCGGTGTTCAACATCAAAAAGTTGCAGGACAATTAGGACAATTTTTTATGTCTTTAAGACATGCTTGAAGTTTAGATAATTGATTGGTTTCATCTGGCTTGATTGATAGATATAATTGGGTATCATCCGCATAACAATGAAAGTTTATGGAGTGGTTCCTTATAATATTGCCTAAAGGAAGCATATATAAGGTGAATAGAATAGGTCCAAGTACAGAACCTTGCGGGACTCCATGACTGACTTTGGTTTGCATGGAGGATTCATCGCTAACACGTACAAATTGAGATCGCTCAGATAAATAGGAGTTAAACCAGCTCAGTGCGGTTCCTGCTATGCCAATGAAATGTTCCAGTCTCTGCAGCAGAATGTCATGGTCAACAGTGTCAAAAGCAGCACTGAGGTCTAACAAGACAAGAACAGAGACAAGTCCTTTGTCTGATGCCAGTAGGAGGTCATTGGTAACTTTCACCAGTGCCGCCTCTGTGCTATGATGAACTCTAAATCCAGATTAAAAAACCTCAAATAAAGTATTGTTATGTAGAAAATCACACAACTGTTTTGCGACTGCTTTCTCAAAAATTTCCTCTCAAGTTTTCTTGATTTTAGTTTTAGTTTGCGGGTTTGGGGGTTAAGCCACGGAGCTTGCTTTCTCTGTTTAATTATCTTCTTTTTTAGAGGAGCGATATAGTTGAGTGTCATTCGCAGTGAGGCTGCAGCACTATCAACAAAATGATTAATTTGGGAGGGACTAAAGTTATCACAGGACTCCTCCGTTACATTGATATTGAGACATGGTAATGAACCAAGTGTCGCTGGAATCACTTCCTTAAATTTAGCTACAGCACTATCAGATAAGCATCGAGCATACGATATTTTGCTTAGTGGCTTGCAGTCCAGTAGCAGGACTTCAAAAGTTATTAAAAAATGGTCTGATAAGGGAGGATTTTGAGGACAAATTAATAAATGTTCAATTTCAACACCATATGCCAGAACAAGGTCCAGAGTGTGGTTTAAACAATGAGTTGGTTCATGTACATTCTGACTGAATCCAGCTGAATCTAATAATGAGATAAACGCAATATTAAGGCTGTTATTATCGACATCCACATGAATATTAAAGTCACCTACAATAATTATTTTATCTGTTTTAAGGACTAAACTTGATAAAAATTCTGAGAATTCGGATAGAAAATCAGAATACGGAGCAGGAGGGCGGTACACTGTAACAAATAAGATTGTTTTATTGTTTTCCATGTTGGGTTTGAAAGTGTAAGAACAAGGCTTTCAAAAGAGCTATAATTTAGTTTAGGTTTAGGATTGATTAATAGGCTTGAGTCGAATATGGCTGCAACTCCACCACCTCGGCCTGTACCTCGAGGAACGTGAGTATTTATATGACGAGGTGGAGTGGATTCATTTAGACTGACTAATTCTTCATGTCTCAGCCAGGTTTCAGTGAGACAAAATAAATCAATCTGATTATCTGATATTAAATCATTTACTAATCCAGCTTTAGATGACAAAGACCTGATGTTTAAGAGTCCACATTTAATTTTTCTATTTAGTTGCACTTTTGCAGTGGTGGTGTTCATTTTTATTAGGTTTTTATGTACTCCTCTTCTGTTTGCTATTGATTTTAGTGGTTGTGGGGCAGACACAGTCACTATGGGGATTTGAGTGGGTGACTGCCCGGATGGAAGCACAGAGAAGTGTGTAAAACTGCAACTCTGACTCCTGGCCTCAACTCCGGATTGTCATGGATTATGTCCACTAATAAATGCACTAATATTACTAGATATTGTCGTGTACTTATAATTTGAAATAGAGACGTGTAGAAATCAATTTCGGAAAACTTCTCTTCAGGTAAACGATATTTATTCGATGATGATGTGATGAGCATTACAAAAGTACGCAGCTGCGGTCCGTCCTATTTCACCGTTCCACAGACCACATTAAAGTAGTTACTCTGTCCCCCACGGATTCACAGGACAAGGCCCGATCTATTGTCTTACAACATATTTTATACCCGCCGCCTTTCAGGTAGTCTTCTTCCATTGGATGGCTGGGGCCAGGTCCTATTGGCCCCTTGTTGGCACTTAGCTTCTCTGCTCTGGTCAGATCTTCTGTCACCCTTTTAAGAAGTGGTGTACCCTTACGTTTTTACAGTTTACAATATTGCATATTATTTCACAGTCTATTGGTCATTCTTAGGCGTAGTCACTTAATTTAACAACATTTAACACTTCTAAAATACGGAAGAAAATAAGGCACATAGTAGTAGTTTACACATTCATAATACTTCTCAATAAGGACATAATAAAGGTGCATTGTAACATCTAATATATTGATTTTTATTACAATATGAGATCTGCTCCTTCCAAAGTAGGATGAATGCCGTCACTCCTAATCAGACCAGGAGTTCCCCAGAAAATCCGCCAACTATCTACGAAGCCCACGTCAGTATGTGGACACCACCACCATCACCACCACCACCATCACCGGCGACGGAATGATGACATGCGGCCAAACATGTCGTCACTCGCTAGATTTGGCGGGGGACCAGAGAAAACTATGGAGTCCGACATTGTCTTCGCAAAACTACACACCGACTCGACGTTCATTTTAGTGCACTCCGATTGACGCAATCGGGTGTGATTACCGCCGACGTGGATAACCATCCCACTGTTACTCTTACTTACAGTTTGAATGTGCTGCTCTTTCCCGCGCTGGCCCGGGATGCACGTGACTATTGTCGCTCCAGTGGTTTTGGAATATTTGACACCAACAGCGAATTTAAACTGAACATAAATATCATCCAGGGAACAAAAGTAAGTTGTAGATAATTAAGTCATCCCCAATGAAACGTTTACATGAACACGGCCTATTATTCGCCTTTGTAGCTTTGTAAGTTATCAGTTTCGATATGTGCCAAACACAGACACATGTAACGTTAGCTTATAAGCAACTTATGATTTCAGTTTACTTAAGTTGTAGGAGAAAACAAAAAAAAATGTTGTTTTGAGGTAGGTATGTCTTATATTGTGTCGTATGTAATTGCAAAACAATGTAACTAGTTAGCAAATCATGCTACAGCTAGCTCTTTTGTGTCTTGAACTTGCCATAGCTAACTATTGGCTAACGTCGGTGTTAGCTAGATGTGCTAAACTGGCTTTAGATGAGTCTTCTTTGAGATCCAGGGCGTTACAGCCGGATCCCCGGTGATCCAGTGACCCTGGAGCTCCGACATGTTAACTACACATGTAGCACATGTTACAGCTAATGCTAGTCAACAATCTCAACATTGAGCTACATTAGCTAACCTCGTTGTCTTGTCTGAAGCAGTTTTGATAACATTAATCTTCAGCCCTGAAAAGGATGACGGATAAAGCTGTACTATATATCTGGAGATATGAGTCGAGTCACTGATTAGTCGATCACTGATCAATGTTTCAAATCTTTCATTGTTTGGTTCCAGTCTGTCCAATGAGAAGAAGTGCTAGTTCATTGTAAACTCAAGTGTTTTAGACATCTGAAGACCTCCCATGAAACTAATGGGGTCTTTTTGGGGCGTTGGGACTAAATCAAGCGATTAATTCAAAACAATCGTTTGATCGATGTTGAAAATGGTAAGATGGCATTATTTGCAGTAAATTAATAAATCACTGACAAAAACCTACACTGTATTGTGCTGGGTAATCAGAATAAATACTAATCAAATAATCCATTTTGCCTTCTTTTCCAGGCTTTTGAGTCAAAGTTAGCAAAGTTAAACGCATCACAATTAAACAGCTGTTCCAGTTTTTGCTCATCTGTACTCCAGAATATCTTTATTCTGTTGCTGTTGAATACCTCGTAGTGATGTTAAGGATGGTGTTAACTTGATATTTTGATTGTTACAACGTTATTTAGGCAATGAACTGGACTCCACCTCAGACCTGCAGGCTGTGCCCCAGTGAAGGAGTGCTATGAATGTTTCTTCAGGACAGGATACAGAGGAGTACAGAGCTGGGATGACATCCCCTCTCAACTTTACAAAAGCTTCACTCAACCCAGCTGACTTATGTAAGTACACACGATCCGCAGCCAAGCCCAATTTGCCTGCCATGACAGCAACACTGGTATTGTTTTCAGCTTGCGAGTCTGTGTTTGTGTCATCATGGCAAAATGTGGTCCTGGAGACACCTACTGTAGAGGGAACTGCCACAGAAGAGGTTTCGAGTATTTTGCCAGGTGTTTATATTTCCGTCTGCAGATTTTGTCAGCACGATAACGTCACAACAGTACAAGATGCAGTCATGAAACTTTACAGATGTGTAGTTGACATCAAAGGGAAGGTAGAGTTTGAAGATGTCTGAATGGGTTACACGCTACACTTTCAGATGTTTGTGCCACTTCAGAGGTAATATAATAACATTATATTTTCTTCAATGTTCACAGTAATACAGAGCCTGTGATGGCAACTTTTCAACAGCTTCTAACTAGGATGTATGTATGATGCAGAAGTTTCTCAGTGACATCCACTGGACCCTGATTAGTGGGCGTAAACATTATTTAAAAAAAAAATATATATTTCATGACATAGGTAAGTCCTAACCGTTTGACTCTATATCAGCATTGGCCTTGCAAGGATCAGAACTGATTTAAAACAGTAGATGGCTTGTTTGTTGAGCAATTTTCAACACATGTAATGCAGATTTTCTATTAATTAATAACATTAATTAAAGAGTGCCTCTTTAATTTTTTGCCAGTTTCTGTATGTAGCGTATTTCTAGGCCTTGGCCACTAGGTGTCAGACTTGACCCATCACTGTAGCCAGGTCTCCTGTTGAGGAGCCTCTCATTGTAACCTCCAGTGTAGATTTGCTCAACCTTTTCTAAACTAAGACCTTGTTTTTAGTTCTCAAATAATGTCAGCAATTTGTCAAGTCTTTGTCAATTATGTCAGTTTTATTGTCAAGATTATTAAAGGGAGCTGCAGATGGGTTATACAGAAATGTTGATATATTTACTTTTATTAAAAAGAAAACAATCAAATATCCATTTAAGAAATTCTGGCAATCTCGCCAACTATCAAGCAGCGCAATATGGGTCCCAAACCTGAGGCTGTGCTCTTGTTTCTGCAGCCTAAAAGGTTCAAAGACCTGGTTAGTACAGATGTTGATTTTGACTTTTAGATGCCTGACATAATGAGATAAAGGCACGGATGGAAAAGTCAAATATTTGTTGAGTTAGGTTTGTTAAAGAAGCTCTGGTAGCATGTTGGGATGGTGCGGTCATCTAGTATTAATAAGGAATGTGCTGGATCCTTGGAGAAATATACACATGCACACACCAACCTCTCAAGTCATACTCACTATTCTCCTCCGGCATTACCCCTGGGGAAGAGGGGTATACATGTTTGAGTCTATATGCGATATATATTATCACTGGAAGATGGAGAGTTCAGTGCAGGGATCATATAGCTGAGGGTCATACTTCCAGGGGCTGCACTGATGTACTCTCTGCTGCAGCTTGAAAACCTTGTGCTGATTGATACATTAATATTGCATTGATCCGTGCCTTTTCTTTCACACGGGGGCACTCCTTTACATCGTATCACGTAAAAGCTGGTAAGTGGGAGATCTTTGATGCAGCATCAGAGTGTCGCAGTGAGATTAGTGTTATTAGGGACCAAGCACGAAAGGGTTAAGGTGTCGCCCAACGGTGCGAGGAAACGTATTGTTTTCGTAGAGATTATTATTATTATTACTATTTTCTTTTTCTGTTGTGAGAGCTTGGGATGCTCAAAAATTGCAAAGTTCTGCAGTAATTGGGCTCAGGCGTCTCAAGAGGGCTCCATAGCGCCCCCATACGCACGCCAGGGTTGGGGTAAAAAATCTTCACAAAACTTGGTGGGATCATTGCTCTCATCTTTAAGAACATGTCGAATTTCTTTTTCAATTTTTTCAGCCATTTTGGATTTTGTGCGTTCTTCTTGGAATGCCCTTGATGTGGCGTGGCTGTCAAAACAGGAAGTTGTTTGCAACATGACTTTTACATTGTCCAGTCCATCAAAATTTCATATGCTGGATAAGAGTCCAGACCTGAAGACATGTCCACGTCCACACTGAGTCTCGGGCCAGTTCATCACTGCTTGCAGCTTTAATTTTGTGTTCGATCCTTGATTCTAAAGAGCAGCGTCTTTCCTCAGGCTGTTAGACTCCTTACCTTATTCTCCGTACTCCACCATAAAAAAAAACAACAAAATTCTGTTTTTTTCTTGTGTAGCTTAAAGGGACTACAACTTGCATTTCATTGTGCCACCTTCTGTTTTAGAATGACAATAAATTAACCTTGAACCTTGATTTAAGTTCCTTTTCAAGAAAAATACTGCCTCAGGTGGTAACCATAGTCGCAAGACAAACAAAAAGCTAATATGTAAAGATGTCTTTTCTCATTATTTTAGGCTACGTCTGAATGATAAGACAAAGAATCCACTCAGTGTAATGTAATGTATTGAAGGTGGATGTTGCATAAGATGTAAGATTAGTTTACGTTGAAGAGAAACTCCCTCACAGTGCTCTTAAATGGATCGTGCTTCACTCGGGGTTTGAGGGCAATGTCTGTGAATCACAGTGGACGCTACACATTAGACAACTTATCTGCAACAACAAACACCTTCCCTGGCGAGGCATAACAGGTCTTTGAAACACCACAGGAGACAAAACAAAAAGGCTAGCACCTATAAACATCACGACGGAGGGCAGTGGTTTAGACTGAGATTTTTCTTTCCATTTATTTGGGCTGTTAATGATAGGCTATCGGATTCCTATCTCCCTTTCCTGCTCGCTCCCCTCTTCTGCTCCCCGCTGTAGCCTGGAGGACTGTTTTGGCGAGCATCTGGAGGCAGTCTGTTGAATAGGATCCATTCTTGCAGGGCCCTGTGCTCCAGTGAGCGCACTCAGGGCATGGACGCTCGGCCACGGTTGACAGAGGAGGCAGAGCCGCTAGCGGGGGTTGGGAGGAGGGAGCGGGGAAAAGAAGCCTGCAAGAACACAGCAGCTTACGTTAGCTATGAATTTTCTCTCAGTGCATTATTTGCTTCCACAAACTGTTGTTGCCTTTTCATTCTGCTTATCCTTTCTTCCATCTCTTATCTGAAATGGAAATGAAAGACATGCCCGGTGGTCTTGTGCCATCTAAGACCAGAACAGGAGGGGTTTGATTTCTTTCTTCCTTATAACTTAAATACTGAGCAAAGCTCTGCTGCATCAAGTCAGGCCTTGTCTCCACAGGGGGATTAGGTGGAGGGGGTGGTGTAGCACTCAGCGTGGATAAATATGGTTGTGGAGCAGCTGAGGAAGTCTATTTACAGCCGTTTTAGAGGATATTTGTGGACAACTGTGGTCTCAAACCTCAGCCACCAAGTCTTTCATAGCCTCATGTCATTTCCTTGCGGTGAAGAGAGAGCAATGGAGGGTATTTCAGAAGCTTGAATGTTCATCTTTATAATGTTCTCACTGAGTTTTAAAAGAGGATTCATTTATTGATTCAGTCTTTATAATTTGACTATTTGAAAACATCTGATTGTCATGACTCAAGCGTCATTCTCAACTCCAAAAATATGGCAGTAATCTTTTCTGTCTGTTTTAGGCAGTCAATCATAAGTGAAGTCCTCTTGTAATACAAAACTTGACTAATACATCTCGTCCCGTCGCCCGAATTGGGTTTGAAGACGTTCGCACTTCCTCCCCTATTGATTGTGTGGCTGTGAATCTGGGACTTCTTGTGCCTGCCCTTGCTGTTTGCTGGTTCAGATGTTGGATCAATGTGTTTGTGTCTGTGTGAGAGGCTTTGGCTGGAGCTGAGCTGGAGAAGGTAATGGGATTGTAAGTGTCTGGCAGAGGGGAGGAATGGTAATGAAATGAGGGGCCAGGGCTGTCAGAGGGAGAGAGTTTAACTGACAGCCACCCGCATCAGAGGATACACACCATGTAGCGTGCTCTTTGTGTATATTTGTTCACACGTGTGGGAACGTGTGCATATGATTACATGTGTTTATGCCCTTGCAGACACGGTGCTTTTACAGAGTCACTGCTCCTGCTGACAGTCAGACAGGATCACAAGAGTGAAGGTTTGCTAACTGTCATTAGCTCTGTGGGTTTGTCGCTTTGCTGAAGAGAGAGATTGAAACCTCAGCATGACAACATAACTGCAGCGTGTTACAGCAAGGAAGGTGTGACCCGCTCTGCTGATGGTTCTTATCTCAGAAGGCAGTGAAAGAGGGTCATGCTGTCCCTGCAGCTGTCAAAACAGTCATTCTCTAACTGTCTGTTTACTTGATGCATGTTCCTGGGAGATA
The DNA here is from genome assembly GCA_943593645.1 of Bovichtus variegatus. Classification (NCBI taxonomy): domain Eukaryota; kingdom Metazoa; phylum Chordata; class Actinopteri; order Perciformes; family Bovichtidae; genus Bovichtus; species Bovichtus variegatus. The sequence goes on along the minus strand of CALSCE010009645.1, from coordinate 7,139,765 downwards.
GAGTTTAGCTAAGCTGTAAGAAAGAGGTTATGGATCGTCACGGTACAATTTTGTACTGGACTCATAGTAGGCGGTGACTATTTGGGCGATCTAAACTAAACCAAAAAAAAGCATTTCATTTTGTTGTTATATCATATTCCTGCCAAATCCTTGCAAATACTCTCTACCCTGGCCATTCTGTGAGTCACCCTCCTTCTATCCATGCTTTGAAATCATCATATCAGTGCATAAGCCCTATATGTATCCTATTGTGATTTGATTTGGACAACAGAAATGGCAGATTAGTCTTAAATCCGCCCAAGTAGATTATCCACTCATCTCTAAAGCTCATGCATTGAGGGTGCCTCATAATTGCCGCTTGCGGTTGAGGGGGCAGGAGTGCCCAGCTTACCCACGTTCAGGAGAACAGGACCGATCTGCTCCTACAATGCCATCCGTGTCCACTTATTAAAAGTGCGGTTGACCCCGGTTTTTCCCCCGTGTGCCTCTTCCCATTGTGTTCTATCTGATTGATGTTGACTGGGGTCACCTAAGCCCAGGCAGGGGATCACGGCACAGTGCGCAGGGGGCTAAATGTTTACATGCATTCATTTGACTTTACCCAGGGGTCTGCTGGCCCAATCCAGGGTCATCCTGTGGACGGGCAGACTAGGCCATATGTCATGCTTTTCTTCACCACTGGTTTGAAGGTCAGCCACCAGGTTATGGAGGCTAGTTAGGAAGAATAAATACTCTTTGTAGGCAGACCCTTCCCTTGTGTTTTGGCTCTGAGCTTTCAGCTGTGACACCAGACGTGACTTTTAACATGACTGGGTTCAGAAACATGTATGACACAGTTGCTTCTCCGTTGACATTAACCTGACAGTCATGACAGAAAAATAGGCCAGTATATTATGCACAGTGTTTATTACGCACTTATCTGCAGCCAGATGTGACAGTGAAGAACAGAGATGAGCAACTGGTAAATAGTTGAAAAGAAAATATGAAAAGAGCCCCAGGGATAAAAAGTTAGACTACGGAACAACAGATGTGTTTTCAGCATTGAGGGCAGAGGTGAAAAGTCAGTAGAGGACCCTACTGAAATCACTGTCACTTACATACACAAATATTAAGCTCTGACTAAGGTTCAGGTTATGCTCAAATCAGAACTAGTTTGTCTGATCAAGTCAAAAGTATATATAGTTGTTCTTAACAGCTACACAAAAGTCGACTGTCACAGAGAGAGGGGAGAGACGTAATTAAATATGGGAATAATGACACACATTTTCAGACGGTATCTCCTGCAAGCCATACATAGTGTTGCACTGGGTTGTTTAAATGAAAAGTTACAGAAATAGTCAGATTTTGAAAAGTTACAGAAATAGTCAAACACAGCCCTCCCTGTGTTTTTAAGAAAATACAAACAAATTAATGCAATGTAAGTGTTATCAAAGTGGTGACGATGCTTTATTTTTTATATAATTTTTTTTAAATGTTTTTTATTTTATCTTTGTATTTTCTTAAATTGAAGTTGAAACTCTCACCCGTTTCTCTCTGATTCAGCAACTTTCCACATTTGTGATGATCATATTATGAAAAAAATCATTAAAAATGTTCTTGTGAATTAAAACATGTTCAAAGCAAAATTTCTTTTAATACCTTCCTGATGGTGCAGTAAAATTGTAGGCCACTTTGTGCCGTCAATTCTTGCTTTTTATAAAAGTACTTGAGCACATTGGTTAAATTATTGATTTCAGAATATACTCAAAATTGAACTTAATTAAAATTCTGCAATTAAATTTAGATTGTGGGGCATCTTGGTGACCTCTGGTTTTAAGGTGCTATGTATGAATTAATTAATATTCTTTTTAATTAATTTTCCTTTTTCCAATTGTTCCATCCACAAGTGAATTAATATTGTCACCTCTCTATCATTTCTATCAAACAAAGGCAAAGTGCCCCAAAAAATGTAGACTGTATATAGATGTTAGATACCTCACTGATTCAGCATTGCATTTTTTTGTCGGAACATTGTCGGAATCACGATGGACAGTTTGGGAAAAAGAAGAGGTAACAAATCGATGCAGCAGAATCACAGATATTGTCTTTTACATTGCACACATTCTTCTTCATTGTCAAAACCCGGCGCCTACATTACCCATAATACAATTCGACTGGGAAAAGTTTGGTTGGACATTCGCATGTGTTATGCTAGTAGCGGCTAATTATACTTCTAGCCTTAAGCAGACATGAGGACCACAAAGGTCTGGTAACCTTACTTATTTCTAACTCCACACTCCCGGATATTTTTCATCTTCAAACTCAAACAATGTTTTCAACCCCAACCGACATTGGGCTTAGTGACATCACTTAAAGCAATTTATCAGATTTCATGTGAAGCCACAAAAGGCTCTATACAATTTTTTTTTTCTTCACAAATGCAGAAGAACTGCCCATGAACTGCAAACGGACTTTCATGTCGAAAATCTGTGGTGTTCCTCTTTGAGCATCTGTGTTCGAAGTGTAGACTATTCTACTCATATGTGGAAGTTGCGTGTGTATTGTTCATAACCTGACCTGGAAGTGTCTCCCACTAGTGGCAAAGTTGGTGGTTTTGTGCTGACGCAGTGTTTAGTTGGGGGTCAGTGCAGCAGGGCTTCGGACATTACGGCAGAAAGTTCCCGGGTGTTGCAGCAGCAGCTACTCCTCAGCACTGTTATAATTCACCAAATGATTTAACAGCCAGCCATTGATCCACCTGGTAAACATTCATTGCTTTCAAACAGATTTTCCACTCTGTTTTGAGATCTCTCTCTCTCTGACACTCTCATACTTATGCATTGGAATGCGAGTGTGTGTGTGTGTGTGTGTGTGTGTGGTGTGTGGTGTGTGTGTTTTTGAAATGAATGTTAACAGGCGGGCGGGGGTGGGGTAACTGATTGGAGACTGAGTGAGCGAGTGTTGGTAGAATATGGTTACTACTAAAAGAAGAATGGGGCAGAGAACAGACAGTGTGGTGGTAAGGCATAGAAATGAAGGATTGTCTGCTATTTCTCTCACCCATTAACCAGACACGGCCATTGTTGCGCTCACTTCCCACTGGCACACTGTTGCTGTGACTGACAGCCCGACAAGCTGCCTCTGTAGGTCTGCCACATGGTGGGCCGCTGAATGGGGAATGCAAAACGTCATTGCTTTGTAAAAACAGCTTACCTCAACTCTTTATGTTGCAAAAAGCTTTTACCTGCGCTTCACTTAACATTTTAGTAATTGCTTTTGCTTCACAGCCCTGAGGCTAAAATAAAATGTGAGTGCAAGTGAATTTCTTTTTTTCTTTTTTTTTGCATACATATAGCATCTCTGTATCTACTCTAGTAATGACTAGGCCTCTATTTTAATGCACTCACACACACACGTCTTGATAAGTGCAGTAGCATAAATGACAGGCTGATGGGGGGGGAAAGCACCGTCTAGTAAGGGTAACTTCTGGCACCACACTGTGAACCCCTCCTGTGTAGCCAAATCCCTACCTTGAGATTCTCCGTATACACCCACTGCGCACGGCCAGGATGGCGGCTGGGAACACAGAGCGAGAGACGAGGCGTGTTGAACGACTCTCACAGGCGGAGGCCATCTCATGGAATTCCAGAGCCGGAGCAGGAGGCAGAGAGGAGGCTGCTCGGGAAACAATGGCCAGGGACATCTGTCATGCGTGGCTGCACTACCCTTTGCTTACAATGGGTCTGGGGGAACAGCCAGTGGTGGCTTTCTTTTCTCTCCCCTCCTTTCCAGGGACACTTCTGGCCCTTACAATGGGCCTTTTGTCCCCTCCCCGCTTTTTGCCAACGTTTAACCCTTCGAGTCTGCTCCTTTTTTCTGCCTCTTCTTTCTGTCTCCACTAGAAAACAAAACATAGTTGAAACCGCGACTATTCATTCAGCTCCCTCTGCTTCTGTTTTTCATTATGACTTTTGGCTCCGTCTCTAGCTGTGCGCTGCTGCGATCTTTGAATGAATGTGTTGAGACCCTCTTTGTGTGCTGCGTGTGTGAAATGAGGGACACGGGTTGGAAATGTTTCCTCCACTACTTATCCAGTTCTGCATACAGGAGTTAAAAAAAACAACCTCACTCTGATTTCGCCACATGCTAGTCCATTTGCTTCAGCACAACATGGCAGTAGTCTCTGGCACTTGAGACACCATCCTGGCTCAATGTGCTCCTTAACCACAATAGTATCCTCTTCCCACCAGCACCATTGTGTTTCAGCCAGGTAGCCACATTTCCAGGAAGCCAGGCCACTAAGAGGTTGTCATCACACACTTACTGCCCGTTGACGTGACACAAATCATTTCCCCTGTGTGATACCTGGCAGTGTGGTGAGCAGTCTGCACATGAATGACAGGAGTTTAGGTACTGTGAGTTTCTAATCAGTACCATAACAATGTTGGGGCCACAGCTCTGCACTGGCTAGGGTGTCATTATACTTGGATCCTCGGAGCTGTCGCTTTCTCAGTGTTTTCAACACTCATCAGCCTGATGTAAATTGCAAATTGATTTTTCCCCAGCCTCTCATTCTTAAGGACTTAAGGGGTTCAAGCTGGTCTACAATTGATTGGTCAGATCGCAATTTATTATTGCTGTCAGCAACAAGACTTTTCAAGGGGAAACTTGGCAGTCCACCGAGTAAACTGAACTCATCACCTCTGCTGTGCCAACTTGACAAAGCAAAACACAGCTGTGTATGAAGACTAATACGTCAACTGGTGTATACACAACATGCCCTGTAGCATCATTTGGGTTGACTAAACATGTGTTTTGAACTCCTTCAGGAATGACACGCCTTGAGAAATTTCCAAGTTAGGTGTGTATGATTAGGAGTATAGATTCCACAACATCTAATTTACAGCTGCTGGTGCTTGTGATTCTCCTCCCATGCTTCACCCTACTTCACCATAATAGACTGACTGGCAAGCTGGACTGCTGCGTCCTGTCCTGGCAGCTAATTGCTGCCAGCTGTCGGGGGTGGGGGAACAAAGGGCCGTTTGAAAAGGTGATCTGTTGATTGGAGAAGCTGTCCACCATCCTTTTTAATGGGATGTGCATCACATGAGATGTGGCATCTGTGTACAGTGCTGCCTCGTTCTCGCACACATGTCCCCGGGGCCAAGCGCACTGTAACACCAGCCCATCTGTGTTGTGTAAGTGGAGAGCCAAATGAACTCAAAGGGAGAACAACAGGACAGAGTGTGAAGGTGGTGCAGGTCAGAGGAGAGGAGCTGTGAGGTGTGTTTTTTTATTAGTGTCATGATTCCTGCCTTGACATTTTTGCAGTCATTTAATCACGCAGCTACATACATGATTTGGGGCCATCTTATCTGCGTTCTCAATCTTTTCACTGGTGCTCATAGCCTTTTAACTAGCTCTAAGTGAAGGTGCAGGGGTCATTGGAAGCAAATGTTTCATGTGAGTGGCTGAGTCAGAGCATGTGTTGATATGGATGCACGTCTTGTTGGAGATAACATTCTTGTCTTTCCCCTGTCAGCATAAATATTTAAGTAAACCTGTCAGTGGTGCTCCCTCCCTCCCAGTGCTCTCTTGGAGGAAGAATGAAACAAGAGAAAGAGGGGGAAAAGGCAGAGAGAAAGATAAAGGCCCCTGAGTGATGTCTGTCTGTCAGCAGGGCTGTACTCTGTGGCTATAACAGGACCTCGCACATGCAGGCAGGTCGTGTGTGTGTGTGTGTGTGTGTGTGTGTGTGTGTGTGTGTGTGTGTG
>CALSCE010009645.1:7110892-7134002 GCA_943593645.1 Bovichtus variegatus | reverse complement strand
GTGTGTGTGTGTGTGTGTGTGTGTGTGTGTGTGTGTGTGTGTGTGTGTGTGTGTGTGTGTGTGTGTGTGTGTGTGTGCATCAGACACCTCTCTGAGCTGTCTTGTCTGACCGAACGGCCCTCCAGGCGTCCTGTTATGACAGCTCTCTCTCCGCCTTGAGAGACCTCATCTGGGGCGTGTTCTGACAGGGCGGCCGCTTGGAATAGCTCTGATGAGAAGCAAGCGCAGACCTTCATCATTCTGGTGCTGCTGCCTGTCACTCTTGCTTTCTGTTTTTGTTTCTTTGCGTGCATGCTTGTCCGCCGTTGGATTGTCTTTGTGTAGGTGTGATGGCATCTGGAAAAAATTGCTGTGATATGGCTATAACAGTAAAACCGCTTTTATACAGTAACGATGTTTAAATTCACACCGATGTATAGATATAGGTTTTTACTGCAGCTATTATGCCGTTTTTAAACATGTAAATCATGTACAGTTGAGCACAACAATTGAGGCAAATCATGGGAGATGAACTGCACTAATTTGATATTGGATATCCGGCCAATACTGACTCGGATAGCTGGATCGGGTATTGGTGACAATGGGGATGGTTCAGTTCAATCCTATGTTTACGTCTGTTGCACGTGTGCATAACACGTGCGTAAACATGTGTCAGCAGCACGACAGTAAGCTGTTTGGAGGTAATTCAAGTTTTATTTTATGTCTAAAATTAAATAATTAAATGTCTACAGACTTTAAATGTCAAAGTAGTTGAATGCAAAAGGGTTTGCTTATATTTTGTGAATAGGATGTACAAAAAAATTATATTGTTTGATTCCATTTATCATATTGTTTCCCTGACTTCGACTCTCAATATTAACCTGAGATTTGGGGCAAATCGTGACATCTGACAAGTGTTCTCGCTCTATGTTTACACCTTCTTTTTTGACTCGATTCCTTTCAGCTTTTGGACCTCAGTCTCTGTGTAGGAAGTTACAGCTTTGAAAACTATGGGAACAAAAAGACTGTGCTTCGTGATCAGTGAATAAGGGTAAGAACAATCAGATTATTGTGCACACACATTTTTTTGTACAAATGTGTGGCTGGTTTATAAGAAGGGTTTTTGAACAAGATGTTGTGTTGCATTAGGTTTTGATCATCGGCCATCTCACAACACATATTTACATGGTGTTACTGCAGAAAATGGAATGAACTGGACATAAAGTCATACCTTCGAAGGACTAGTTCTGATTGACATTGTGAGGGTGAGATAAGGAGATCAAAGCAGTAAAAATGTCCTTGACAGAGCTCTGGCCTGATCATAGTTAACAGATCAACCAGCACCATCTGTGACAACCCCAGAAGCAATTATCCCCTATCACATCCTCGCTGACCATCTATATTAAAACCTGCTCACAACACCTGAGATTAACCCACACTTGCACCTCTCCTGCCATAATCTTGCCTGTCCGCCAGCCCTCGTTCTTCTCCTGCACGGTTGAGCCAATAGTGTGGGGGCTGGTTCAGGGTCAGTCCGCACCTTGTTCTACGTATTCAGCCATTCTGCTGCTGCCACCGGCCTGGTCTACAATCATAGCTATGGCTGTCATAAAATGTCCTATGGCTGAAAATGACTATAAGCCATCCTATTACAGGCCGAGGTAGAGAGGGGAAGGGGGGTTTGGCTGTAAAAGTGGCATCATGGACTTGTCCCTCAAATGGCACATGAAGGTCAGCGGCCATCCATGGTGATCCAGCTGTGGTCCAACCCTCTCTCAGACACACTGCCAACTGTTTTTGCTTTCCCCTTTTATGTCTGATTAATTCCCTTGTTCACATGTTATGCAATATCAAACAATTGTATGAAGCTAAAATGCACCACTTCATTCAACCTAATCCTCCTTTGCTCTCCATCGACTTTGTACTTTAAGGGTGCTATTTAAGCTATTTAAATCTATTTTACATTATTCATAGTGGTTGAACTTAAATTTTTCTTGACCATAATGCCAGTTATGAAGTTGCGTACAGTTGTACAGTAACACTGTAATGGGTTAATGACTGAGGTAGGCGACAACAGGTTTGCTGTGCCCCTGCTCTTTGCCTAGCAGGTGTTTTACATTATTCTACTGTTCACTTTGGGTTAAGAATTGAGAGCCACAAATTTAGTAAATAGTTGGATGGGTGGGTGGTCAAAGATAAAGAGCTTTCATATTTTTTTGCTTTATGAGAGTTGTACCATGCAGGAGCCATAGAAATACATGAATATATTATTACTTTATCCTTGGATCTTTTCAAATGCATCTTTTAGCAAACTTCAAAGCCTAAAGGGAGATATTTTCATTGCTTTTCAAGCACAGCAAAATGCTTACTGTCAGATGGAAAGATCAGTGTGTGCATGACCACTCTCTGTGTGCTGTGCCTTCAGCCTAGAAAATGAACAGACCTTCAAAGTGCACAGGGCCACATAGATGGTGTGCATGATGTCTTGTGATGATGTCAAAAGGAAAGGTATTGAAATGGCCCTGACAAAGAGCAGAGCTGCCGAGGGTCAATGAGAATTGGAGGGGAATAGGGAGATGGAAATGAGTTCAGGCTCATGCACATGTCTTGATTGTGTGAAATGTTTTTTTTCCGCCCGCTGCTGGACAATGCTCAGGGCTGCTCTCTCTTTGTGCACCGTTCTAGTGTTCCTCACTGCAGCCCGTAATAGGTACAGCCAGCCTTCCACAAACGGAAAGTGCTTTAGCACGTTTTTTCTCTGTGACGAGCAGGCTCGCACAACGGAATTAAAGCTTGACTTTATTGTGGAGGATATGACTTAAAAGCTCCATGTCTCTCAGTGCATGGTCTCCTCTTTGCTGGGGCCATTAAGCTATCAAAGATGTGGCCTGTAAAGAAATGAAACATTGTCCAGAGCTGGAGAATTCCTCCGAGCTGGGGGAGGTTAGTGTGAGAGTGAGAGAGAGAGAGAGAGAGAGAGTGGTGGTAGTGGTGGTGTGTGTGTGTGTGTGTGTGTATGGGGGGGATTAGAGGAGGTTTGGAGGTGGAGGAGAGGGGAGACGATGATGATGGACAGACATGGGGGAGCCCCCCCAGTATCAAAGCAGCAGGAATGTACAGCGGGCTGGTAGGACCTGGAACGCTCTTCTAACCCTCTGATGTGATGTGATGTGTGAAGTGGAGGGGTGAGTCAGAGCTTAGCACTGCACACAGCAGCACCCGAGATACAGACCAGGGCCACAGACATACAGCTGGTTACCAGACTTGAACCAGCGTAAAGGAGGAAAAAGGTGACTACTTTCATGGAGAGCAATCATTAATGTTTTGCTATGTGGATGTGTTTTGTTATATGAGCATTTTTTATGCTTTGATGGATGCCCTCTTTTTTTGTGTTTTTGCAAAAAAGCACAAAACGCCTCAGAACGTCAATAAATCTTTTAACCTTGTGATACCTCGTGCAAAATCCAAATCCCATATCTATTAAGCCAGAAAAAACACCCGTTGGTCAATGATATTTTCCATTTAACCTGGTGTGTTGATCTCCAGGCGCTACCTTCTGTGTTTCACTGGTGTTTGGTGATTAATATGTATGGAGGAATCTGAGCTCTGCTGCTTAATTGACCAGGGCAGCTCTCCATCACTGCACGGGGTCACGGGCCGGCTGGAGACTAGGTGACTCCACACCATTTTATTTCCCACTAATAGACAAAGCCCAACCCTTTCTCAGAGTTCAATCACAATGGGAGAGATACACATGGAGTGTATCCCTTTTGACCTGACTCATATCCCCTGTCTCATACCCCACATGGACAGAGACAGACCGAGAGAGGGAAGACGGTGCTGTCTGTGTTTAGCCATTACAGGCATGCCTAGAGCTTTTACAGTATCTGTCCAATTATGGCTCTACATCCGCATCTGCTTAAGTCCATTTGCTTTTACTTAATGCCCCAACTATTCCCTGAAGCTTTTGTTCTTAACTCTAAATACAAATCTCTATCCGTCTCCTTTTCTCTCTCCCCTTTCGTCTCCAGGCTGAGTGGCTCTTTGCCCTCTCTCTCCACCTCCCTACTGAACATGTAAGCTGCTTCTCACTACTGGCTGCAGGGTCATTAGCCCACCGGAAATTTTGGCTTTGTTTCTCTTGCATTTTTCTTCCTTTTTTTTTTTTTTCTTTGCCTGGAACAAAGGGAGAAACATTCAATAGTTATTGATTTGGAGACATACAACTTTTACTGGAGATCCCATTTAATCACAAAAGCTGATTTATTGTAGGCCCTCTGACAATCCCATTAAATTGCTGTCTGGCTAATCAAGTCCATTCTTTCTCCTCGAGGACTAATCTTTTATAGGGCCAGCAGAACAAATCCCGGCAGTAACAGGATTGTTGGGGAAATGGAGGGTTCAGGGCGGCCTCACCTTACCGTAAATAGAAGAAATCACACAAAATGAGGAAAAACATTCGCCTGAGTTTGGTACTTTTTATCCACTCTGCTGAACAATTTGGTTTTACTGGTAAAACAAACACAAGATTAGTGTTTCAGTTTAGATTCTTTTTTTTTTAAATGTAAAAAAGTTTATTTTTTGTGATAGATTAACCAGTGTCCCAGAGGTATATGTAAAATACTACCAATGATTCAAGGATCATTTATTGTCATTCTGCAACACAGGGTTGGACAATGAAATGCAGTTGTTGTCCATTTGTACCTAGAAGATAATAAACTTTCCAGTTTGACAAGTTTGTGTTATTTCTTTTCCTGACATTTTTCTTTCACCATTGTGTTTTTGTCATTTTTTAAATCTAGATTAACTGCATTTTGAAAAATTCATGCTGTGTATTTATCTGCCGGTGTTCTGTTACACATACATTTTATTTATGTTTTGCCTTGTGTGCAGCTTCTCTTCAGATTTGAATGAGGTGATCCCAGACACAGCAGGCCCCAAAGCCTCTCATAATTAAATTGTTCTAGTAAACCTTTATGTTCCCCCCCCTGCATGTTGTGTGTGTACATCCCTGCTTTATGAGTCACTCGCTCATTGGGCTCCAGCCCATCCACTAAATGAAGTGGAAACCCAAAAGGAATGATGATGGAAACCTGGAGACACATGACTGAATTTTATGACATGATGATAAAAATTCACTAGCTCTTGTCTCATTGGATAACTCCAGGAAAGATACAACTGAAGCATGTTATTGCTTTTTTCTCTCATTCATTTCATTTTGAGACATCCAACCTCTTTTAGTTGTCTTTACATCAATCTTTAAACTTAGCATATTTCATCTTTAGTACAGTACTTTTCTTTTTGTGTGACACACCAGATTGTTTTGTTGTTGTTTTGTCTGTGAAGGAAAATGTCAGTTGTAACATTTCCATTGGAGCAAAGTTATGTTATTTCAAATAGAGAGCTGTAATTGCTCGCAGTTGCAGTCCCTTTAAGAATTCAATACTGTCAATAGAGTGCAATTCTGTCATTTACTGTTAGTCCGCTGAGCATGTTCCTTTTGATAGTCATCTGCAGTGAAACATTGGGCTGCAGGGTAATTGTCTCTTTTGTGTTTTGCAGATACACTGCTGTCCCTTCAATATGATAAATTTCTGTGTAGCCCCGTCTTTGTGTGTAAGAACAAGAAAACAGAGACGCTTACTTCAGCTACTCATCGATCCCAAGGTTAGAGGGACACTGTGGCTCTTTTGCACAAATAAAGCTATAGCCCCACTCCTATTTGAGCCCATGGATAAACTTTCTGTGTCTAGGGTCAGGTGTGTATGGGAGCATACTGTCAAGGACGGTCCTTGGCCTTAATAATAAGATATCCAGTGTAGATTGAAGCCTGGCCCACCCAAGACACACACAGACACTCTGCAGGCCGCTCCATAAGTCCAGCTCAGCACCTCTGCACCTCAGTGGAGCGACCATTGATTTGATCTCCTCACTTATTCCTCCATTGACATAGATACACTGTGTCAGAGCTCCTTGACAGAATAAATCTTAGTCAGTCTAAACAGGCTTATTGTCAGCAGACATTGTAAGGTTTTTCCTTTGGTGTTTATGGAGATTTTCAGCTCCTAATTCAATAGCAGCACTGCTTAGCTTTACATGGCGATTGCATTTCTCCCCTCTCATTTGCATACTAAGAGTGGGTTCCCACTGGAAAGATCAAGGCAATCTATGTTTGGCCAATGCTGGGCTGCTGCCCGGAGACTCTGTCGATTCCATTAAAGGTGGGGCCAGATGTTTGTCATTATCTTTATTGATAACCACAGAGTCAATACTGTGATTTATTCTGCTGGGATAGGACTAAGCTTTAGTCACAAGTTTCAGCAGATCCTGATCAATAGTACACAATGGACAAGTACAACATGACCACACATGAACTGAGAGCATCAGCAAAGCTGTAAATCTATCACAAAGTTTTGTGGTCAGGTGCTCATACTCGCTGCAGAGGAACTATAAAACACCGTTGGGTGTGTTTCATTTCTACTTCAAAGTCCACAACCCTTGACTTGTGGCTGAGTTACATTTCATTGTTAAATATTTAAACACGGTGTGCATGTTCCGTCATTTTGGTCCTCCCCGTGTTTCACATCATCACTGGATACTCTTTCAGTGCTGGAGTTCTTCCAAAGAAAGAATCAAACACTCTTGGATTACATTCAACTTTCTCACCCTTACGTCACTCTGTCATGAGACAGATCTGTTGCACAACTTGTGACTGTTGATTGCAGAGGAGCTGCCTTAAAGGCTCATGTGTGTTCCAGCCGGCCAGTTTGGTGAATGGCAATTGTTATTATATCTTTTGGGACTGCAAGGTAATTCTTTTCTTTTGGCAGGACACACAGTACATAAGGTTATAAGGAGTGTACTGGATACTAAGATTCTCTTTAGGTTTGATGTACTTTACCCAGGCCTACTACCTGCATACATGACCTCAGTTAACCATACATATTTGTTCAAAACTCATTTTGCCTGAAAGTAAGAAAACTATAACAAAAAAATGGGTACAGCCTGAACCGCCTATATTATAAGACTTTATTATAATTTTGTAGGATACCTATGTAATGGAGAAAATTCTTCTTCTTTTTTTTTTTTTTTTAAAGAAAGCACATTTCAGTCATATTAGACTTGAAGATTTTTATTTTTTATTATTATTTAAAAGTACAATGTGTAATACCTGGCCATATGCTAAAGAAATAGGGGGCAACATTTCACCTCTATAGGGTTCAACGTTAATGTTTTTTTTTTTTTTTTGTCCATTTTGACTTGCCTCTATACAAATTGTGTTATTTATTAGCGCTTATTAAATAACAACAAAGACTAAAGTTAAGTGTTATGTTTAATCCTTATTTAAATTAAATGAATCTGGAGTTTTGCCGACGTCCTCTGATGCCACCCAACTGAACTTTTGTTTTCAGGATAATTGATGCACAGACCTTGTACATTTTAACGTGATTGACAAGCCCTTTCGACGTTCAAGTGGTATTACATACTGGACGAGCCGGGGCTAGTCAGTTAGCATGCTCATATCAGTAGATATCTCTGCAACACAACACATAGACGTCTTTGACATAACGTCAAAACCGTTACCTCTTCACATTCTGTTGATAATGTTTTAATGTTTCCAACAAATATTCGGGCGATATCTTACACATTGCACCGTTAAGTCTGGATGATTGTAATGTGATTGTTCATTTGTGTGTTTCAGATAAATATTATTTTCTATTTTTACACTTGTTAATTACCCAAAGTAGCCTGACATGTAAAGTCTTTCATATATAGGGTCAGATTGTTGATAAAATGCTGTTGAATGTTTTTAGTTTAAGCATGAAAGTCCTTCTTCTGTAGTCTGTAAAGTGTAGTGGTGCAGTCAGTGGAGCCGTTTGTCCACAGCAGTGTGTCCAGAGTTGGACATTTCTCTGGTGGCTGCGGCCTTTAAGAGGAGGGCACTGACAGCACCTTCTGAATAGACGCTGAGTCGCCGGACTGGACCAAAATGTAATTACCTCTCCCTCACAATGTCACACTGCAGACCTGAGCCTGACAGCAGCCTCAAAATGGAACGCGCTGGGATTGAATTAACCTCCAGCTGGGAACGGTGTTGTTGTGTGTGTTGGTGTGTGGTGTGTGAACCACACCTACGCCTTTTCAATGCCTGCAATTCACAGAATTTTCTTGAACCCACGCTGTCACTCTATTATGCAGCACAGAATGAGTTTTCTGAAATTGCTTGGGCAAGCAGCGTTGTTTTGTGGCATTTTGTGACTTTTGGCCCAACCAGCCAACCACAGGAATCGGTTCAGACCACTGACTAGTGTAATACACACTGACATACTTGCTTTGTACTTGTGAAATCTGGTAGTAGAAACACCACAAATATTCTCCCTCGCTGAGATTCATAGCCTCATTGCTTTGATAAGCCAATGGCTTCAATAGATCCAGAGCTATCAGAGTCAGTGTATCCCTGTGACTGACAGTAATGTGCTGCTCTGAGTATAAACCTTTGTCACAGTCTTTAACATCAAACAGATTATGTTCAGTTACTTATTGAGATTGATTAATATTTTCATGATGTGATTTATTTGCTGGGGAGTGTACCGTGTGCGCTGGCTGAAAGGGCTAATGTAATGTAATGGAGACATAAATGAGCCATTAATCTGGCAGACCCAAGGGTAAAGGGACAGCACAACAGGGATCTCTGCGAGCATGATGTAACCAAGATGTGGGGAGCTGCAGATGATCACAAATTGTGATTTAAAAAAAAATAATAATAAAACTGACTTTTATTAAGAGGTCGATGTTTTTTGAGACAAAGTATTCCCTCAAAGCATTACATGTATCCAAAAGTCTAATAACACATAAGCATCACTGCTGGACAGAGATTACTTTCTCAAAATGTTCAATCAAAAGCAGTTTATTCACGACGCAAGGGCAGGGCGAACTGAGGCTTTACAAGGGGATACCAGGTGCTCCAAGATCGGAAATTGAAAATGGAGATAACACTGTGGAGGTGGTGATACACAATTATCTATGGGAGGCGTTGGGTATTATAAATGACCCTTTGAGACCAGTGAGGGATGTGGGAGCCAGCGAGCTGTCGGGGGCTTCCTGGCTGTATAATTGAAAATCATTCAGACAGCTGTACAGTTTAACCTTGGAGGACCATGGTCTTAGTCACTAATTGATGGGTTGGCATGCACCGGAAAAAGGGAGAACTATATGAGTAGACTTTGAACCTTGTGTGTGTGGGTGTGGGTGTGTACTGTGTTCAAGAAGGCGGCTTTACAAAACACCACAAGAGGTGCTTGATACAAAAGTGCTTCAATATCTCTCTGATGTCCCTTGACATTTTCCTTGAGTCTTTCCTATCATTCAACCACACAACACATTCAGCCGTTGGCGCTGAATCATTGCATTGGGATGTTTGTGACATCAATGCGTAGGCTGATCTCTGTTTGTCTTGAACAACGTTCTCAGCTTTGCAAACCACCCACCGCCACGATACTGCCTGATACAACATTTAAATCGGGAGAGACGAGATGAGAGATGATTAAAAAGTAATTAAATGCATTTATTGACATAGTACACAATGGGAAAGTTGAAGAGTCTTTGGCGATTAGATCCCATCATTACGTCGACTTTTAAGGTGGTAGGTTTGTGATGCCATGAGCTGTGCTGGAATATCTCCCGATCTAGTCTCTAGACACTGGTGGTGGTGGTGAAGGAGTGACGAGCAATGACTGAAGATCGGGATGGATGAGATGTGCAGCGGGACTTCTGATAAGCTCACTGGAACGCCAACTGGCAAGACTGCTTGTGATGAAGATCAGAGTTGAATGGGTTGGAGGAGGGTTGCATCGATCTGACACTGAAATTATATCTGACCGCAGGGGAGAAAGGAACAGTTTTACATTTTTTTACCAGCAACAAGATAATTGGCTGACAAAGGTTGTGGCAGAATTTGATTGGTTTAAGTGAAAAAGTGTCAGCTGATTGGAGTTGGAAGCAGGAACAAACCGAGATGTTGACTAAAGAGTGAATAAATGGAGTAAGCATGAAGATGGTCAGTCTTCTTGATCGATGCTAAGATTTATATTAATCTGATTTCTGAAGTAGTTTATGTGTGGGATTGATGCAAGCCACAGTCTAGTAAGAGATCTCCAGGAAGTAATAGATCTCTCCAGCCAGTCAGAGCAGAATCCTGTCTCCTTCCTCCATGCAGAGGGCCGGAGTAGTGTGGTCGTCTCTTTCCTCGTGGAACCAGATGCATTATTGATGGATGGCTGATTGGGAACTCAATTACACAGAGATTACTGGACTGGCAGACACTGGGACACCGCTACCCTGTCAGAACGATTGAATTAGAGCACAGGAGAGGAGGGAAAGTGTCCTTCAGAGACGGCTCTCCTCTCTCTGCATACCTCCTGGGGATGCCAAATGGCCACAGCCTAGTTCATTCTCTGACAGATGACCTTCCCAACAACTGTAGCTGTAGCTGGGCAGCCAGCTGGCTGGATAGTGCTGCACAAAGCAGAGGGGAGAAGCTTATTACAGACAAACCAATGTCTGTGTGGTGTGGTTGTACATTTCGTGGCTGTGGTTTGTGCTGGATTTGGCATTTGTGCATGTGCGTGCACATGTACGTGTTTGTGTATTCTTCTGTATAATTTGATGTATCAAATGACAGCTGCTCTTCCTTTTAATACTAAAGAAGATGCAATGATGAGAAAGTCTGGGAATGCGAATGTATGTGCATAAATATTGGCATTTCCCAAAATCTCATTCATATAACATGGCCCACCTGAATGAGAATTGTGCCTTGCAGGGTCGTATGCTATTACAAGTTTAATGTGAAATCTGGATTGAAGAAGATGAGAGAAGGGGGCCTCGGCATCTGAAGTGGAAGCATTCATCTTCTTTTTCTGTTGGTCAGCAAATGTGCTGAAAGGAAAGAGAAAAAGCAAGGCGAGAAAAGCTGATCTCAAAGAAGAGAAATCATTGTATACCAGACCACATGGTGAAGCCTATTTCACCCTTTGGTCTGGTACAACTGGCTATCCCAGGCTTCTGTTTATTGCATTTATCACTGAAGACATGGAAGAGCGATCTTATTTGCCTGTCTTCACATTTCTGCCTCACGGAGCTTTTTCTTAGAGAAAATGTACAGATGCACTTTTTTTCCTGTATCATTTGTAAAGAAAGCACATGTGTGATTATGGACAAGGTTTTCCATGCCTTAAGTGTCTTCTTGCATTGTTGCTATGTCAGCGTGTCAGTGAAGAGAACGACTCTTGAAAGAGACCATTGTTCAGGTTCGCGTTGTCAATGGAGACGGGGCCATAGCTAGGATTAGGTGGACAACAGGCAGCTTTCACCAGGCTCCTGCTTTGTCCAGGTCTTCTCCAACAGGCTGGACACTTTGGAAAAGACACCCCGGTGAGCCTTGCCCCGCTCTGTTGCCCCTGTTTCTCTGAACACTGGGCACGAGTT
Organism: Bovichtus variegatus; assembly: GCA_943593645.1. Classification (NCBI taxonomy): domain Eukaryota; kingdom Metazoa; phylum Chordata; class Actinopteri; order Perciformes; family Bovichtidae; genus Bovichtus; species Bovichtus variegatus. The sequence goes on along the minus strand of CALSCE010009645.1, from coordinate 7,122,539 downwards.
AGACCCTGGAGAAAAGGTTTAATAAAGAGTGGAGAATAGCCATTAGCTCCCTAACCCACCTCTGGTGATGGAGAAGAAAATAGGCCAACAAGAACTATTGGAGTCTGTGACAATCACGTAAGGGGAAACTAATTCCTTTTCCAGAGATTGAGCCTGTTGAACCACCAATTCTGAGCGGAAAATATACTATAGCAACAACTTAGTCTCAGCCATTACAAAATGTAAGATGCCAGAGTTTAAAGAAAGTTGTTTACACATTACCTGATTTATCCCATCTGATTCAGGTGTGTGTGTGTGTGTGTGGGTGGGTGGGTGGGTGCGGGTGTGGGTGTGTGGATATTGTGCCTTTGTTCATGTCTCTGCCAGGCTCTGTGTGGTCTGAGCTGATCCCCTCTCTTCTCTTTATTACGCTCGCATATGCACAGGCACAACTGACCAGTCTTATTTATAAAACTCATATTTCCTATATTTCCTTCCACTGAAGTCCTAGTGTTACTGGATGCGTTCGCTCACACTGTTCTGTTTTGCATTCAGATGGCAAACATTGATTTCCCTCACGCCTGCCCTGCATATATGAGTTGTCTTTTCAAAATTAAATCAATTTCAATCAATTTTCTTGAAGTCTTTTCTACCGATAAAACATCTATCAATAGCTGCTGGTTTGAGAGGATGGCCTTACCATGGGTTACCTGAGATTGTATTCACACATACCTGTACGTCTCCACTGGCGCAATACAGATCATTTGATCAATATCCTATGAATGATTGAAAACATACCCAGAGGTTTATCACAGTTAACTGTGAGATGTTGTTACTATTGATGATGACACATAACTGTGGTAACCATCAACTGTTCCTGCTAGTCATTAAAACCAGTCAGTTTCTATTTCCTTTGTGCTATTTGTGACACTTGTGTGACTGTGGATAGAGGATAAAGTTTCTGTCAACCAGCTGAGTAGGCTGAAAGTGAACAGCGTGCTCTGTGAGTCATTGTTCAGCCTCATGCCAAAAGAGGAAATGCATTGGAAGATATTTGAAATAATGAATACATTCATGCAATTTGCAGCTGACCTATTCACAGTGAATAAATGCATGCCATTATTTAAGGAAATCATCTTCATTAAGTAAGCATTTTTGCAAATTAATGTCAGTGACTTGTACCATCAAGTTACAACTTGCTTTAGTAAGCAAGGTTCTGTTTTGCATCAGTTATAATTTTTGATCAACCTGCCCTCAATTGTAGGACATGAAGAGGAGTGTGCCTCTCGTAAATGTCATTAGATATATCAGCGATTTTATTATTATTTTTTTATTTAATTAAAAGCATGCGTCTGTAGATTCAAGGGGAAAATGGCAGTAATGTATTACACAAATGTGTGTGCGCGCACAAAGTTCAGTGGCCAGAGCAGGATTGGGGGAACTCTGAGGTTAAACCATGTTTAGTTTCTTGTTGATTGTAACTAGTGTGTTAGCTCACTGTCTTAAATTACAATTTCTACTGGTAACATTAAGGAATAGTCCCACGAGAAACACTCCCCATTTCATTGCCTTTCTTTGCCTGGGATTTTAGCTGTTTTCATTGTAAATCGAGATGAAAGGCATTATTAGCAATATTCCAAATGCCAGCACACGCAGTGTGACTGCTCCACAGAGCTGATGTGAAGATCTCCACATTTGTAGTTAATGTTTGACTCCATAAGGATTGAGTCTTTTCAGCACTTTCTCCCCTTTATCTTCCATAGTTTGTCTGCCTGTTAGCCTACCTCCTTGCTCGGTGGAGAAAACAAAGACAGACACTGAAACAACACAAAATAACCACATAGATTGTAATGTAACCCGTCCGGACGAGTAGTGTGCCTGCACAGGTGTGAGACTGTTTAAAATAGTAAGGTTTTAGCACATGTGGGAAGTAGTGAGCATATGACTGGATGAATGAGACTTGTGTTGGAGTTTGTAAACAGAAGTTTTGATATAGTTTTGTTGTTAAGCGCGGCCCCGATTTACTTCAATTCATCAACACTTTGTTTTTCACGTTTTTTTGATTATTTGTTCCCCGTTGATGCATGCGAGAAAAAGAAAAAAAAGAAAGTTTATTTCACAAATTCAAGGTAACACAGGGTGAGTAATGTGTATACAAATGGTCATTTTGTTGGCGAAGTTTTACTTTTAAAATCTAAATTGAACTCCCAGGCCTCCATATGTCCAAGGACCTGTTTCCATGCCCTCGGACTGCATGCCTACATGGCGTCGAAAGTTCAGGTTTCACAGTTCTCAGTGTCCCATGTCCCCTCACCAGAGATCCTCTGACACTACAGGCTCACATCAACAGTGTATGTGACAGAGAAAGTCCATGTGTGCTGGGATGTATTGATAGTTGAGGTGATGTGTTCCAGCATGTTTGAAGAGTTTGTTCAGTTGGCTTTCTCTGTAGTTTCTCTATGGTCAGAGGTCATGCTCATCAGCATAAAGGCAAAGTGAAAAGAGTTTTCTAAATGTTACGAATGACAGATTCAAGAGACTTTCATTTGTGTTTGAGGATTTGCAGACACATTGACACAAGACGAAACTCAATAGAATTTCAACAAAAAACCTCAGGCTTTTAGCGGCTAACTAACACAGCCATACGCTTTTCAAACACTCGCCCACGTCTGAAGTGTGAAGCTATTCATCGACCTGTGAAGTCTTTGAGTGTCTTATCACTTCAGAGCGGTAAATCTGATGTGTCTGTTAAGTTTTGTGAATGACCTCTGTGGTGTGTGTGTGTATGTGCTGCGTCAGTATCTGTGAGCGCTGTCAGTGTGTGGAGCCATGCCACAGGGTTTAACCCCTCTCCATTGATCCCCAGGTTGCTCAGCGCTGCCGCCTAATTCTCCAATTTTCAGCTGTTAGAGATAGAATTGGAATAATAAACAGCTGAACCTCCCACTAATAATCCTGCTGACCCCCCCTGTCCGTCACGCACACTTTGTCCCTTCCTCCACTGCTCCGCCAGCCCTCTTCAAGGCAACTGGGGCTGGGGTAGAATTTCTCACTCTGCCCTAATCTCGGCCAAAGCCCCTGCACTCGCTCCTCTGCTCTAATGAAATGATATCGGCCAACCTTGGGAGTCTGGAAGTGATTATCACAACCAACACACCACATTTGTGGATTGTCTATGGATACGCTAAAAGCATGCAAAATCCTTACGCACACTCCTCACCAGAGGCGGTGTGCACACTCTTTGTATCCGTGGATTGCTTTTCAACACCTCATGGTTTCTCATGCTTTATTAAGCTTTTACATGCTGTCACAGTTTGGTGATACAGGAAATGACGTGTGATATGTGTTTTGAAAAACAAAAAGTAGAAAATGTGTCTCTGCTCGCGGGCCTACATGTTTGCATTTGGATGTTTAGTTTCTCTGATGTAGTGCTTTGGTCTGGGCTGTCCACACAGTCCTGGGAACAATTAGTCTTCCGAGGTCAGACCTTAAGTCTCATACCTGAGGTGTGGTCCGCTCAGTTCATATAACTGTTCATCGCCTGCACATTCCCAAGGCTCCAACCTCAATGGTTATCTACAATGTCAATTAATCACAAGTGTCTATGGACATTTAAATAACATTAGTTTTTTATGTATATTTGCTAGACAAATAATTCTAATGATAATCAATTAATAATCATTTCAATTAAAAGACCCTTTTCTGGTTAAAGTTCGCCTCCTGGGTAAGGCACTGGAACCACACACTGCTCCCTGTGCACATGTGTAACGATTAAAAGTTGATTCGAATCCTCCATTTCCATTTCCAAGTAGGCAGCTTTTATTTAACAATACTATGGATCAGACTTCTTGTCGGTAGTCAAAAGTCTGACTTTGTAATGAACACTTTTATGAAACCTGACCAGCAGCTGATTAGTAAATATGTTTTTAAGCTTTGACAGGAACTAACATGTTTATTGGCCCCAACAGCTTGATATGATATTAGTTAAGCTACTTAATTTTTAATGTAAGATGCTACGAACCGAACAGTGTCACCTGACATCATATACATACATTCTTTAGGCTGTGTTTTTCCAGCTTTTCGATGAGTATGAAAAATGTAATTTATATGTATATTATTACATTACATTACAGTTAATTTAGCTGACGCTTTTGTCCAAAGCGACTTACTATAAGTATAAGTATATTCCACTTCACCCGACCACACTGCGTGCATATGACAGCTGAAGTAAACCTTCACTGTCCCTGCACACGTAGCCTCGCACTTTGCACTGCCCATTGCGGATTTGCAGTTAACGGTAACTTTGCCAGTTTTCTGATGTTAGGTGTGAAGGTGTGCAGGAGGTCGATTATACAGTTTTTTCATAAGGAAGTACAAATTTGACTCCCTCCTTCTCAGATGAGGAACTATGTCTATACAGCCATTAAGCATAATATTTTGCTTAGTTAATCACCCTGTGGGGCTTTGCCGCATGCAGATTTTCATTTAACCTTATTAAATATAAGCCTGATTCATCAGTTTGGCTCGACGAAACCAGCTGACCTGCCAACATAGTTCATCGTTGGGCGAACAACCTGCTGAATGGAGGTGTTGAGTTGACGTGCCCCGGTGTATGAGGTCGAACACTAGCGTGCTGACCTGTACCCTCTGCCCAACCAGGAGTCATTTTCAGCCTGCCATTGCTCTTTTGTCTGCCTCTAATATCTCTCCATTAACCTCCAACCACCAGGCACCTACGCACCTCCCAACCCTGATAGTAACCCGTGTCCCACATTATCAACTGGACTGAATTTTCGTTTGAGAGCCTGAGCTGTCACAAGTGTGCAGAAATGTCTCCACCCATTTGTGCCCGCAACTGAAGTTTTGACTTTTTAGTATTTGGTCGCATAGGACTACTGTTTTTTTCTAAATATTTCATTATATTTAAGGAAAAAAACGGTAGTCCATCCATATGCCCAAAGACTAAATATTAGGGGTGTAACAATTTCGATTCCATGTTTTTATCAGTTTATTGACTGGTAAAAATGACTTATTTCACGTTATTTTTACTACATTTTAAATTATTTAAATTTGACCATATGGAGGTTATATCGCCCTTGATACCATGTAGCCTCTCTTTTTAAAGAGGAATTTAAAAATATGGGCACAAAACCAATGATCTGTTGATCTTTACGAATCAAGACTAAAAAGTCTAACAAAGTCGTCAGTGCTGGGGAAAAAAGTTTAAATTGAAAATTTAATTGAATGGTGACCTTAAAATCAAAAGTGGCATTATCTCATAAACTACAAGGAGCACAATCAAGTATGTGGTATCTATGAACTCATAACAAGTTGAATATCAAGGATATGCACACAAATGCAGTGTAAACAATCATATGTAAAACATCTAATAAACACAGTGTTAGCGTTTTTCCTAATAAAAACAAAAATCCTGACTTTGAAGTGTGATGTGATCTAAAAAATTCTGTTGTACTATTAGATACTTTCGCGAAGACTTTAGACCAATCGGAACAAAGGTTGTGGCATTCTTTCCTTATCATACTAGAATATCTAAATGCATGTCAGAGAAGGGGGTGGGATCTTCAAGACTGACACCTGTCATCATCACTTGTGAACTAATCTGTGCAAGCGTACATGCTCTGTCTCTTTCAAACTCTCTTTCAGTCTTATTTTTACTCCGTTTTTGGCCCGTCTCGTGTCCTGGGGCCCTGAAGTCTTTGTGCTTCAGTAGTGCTGGGCTCATCAGGCTGCCTGTGTCCACACACTGCTGCCTCAGCACTAATAAGGCAATAGAGTGATAGAGAGAGCACCAGAGTTGTCTGCTTTCAACATCCCTACTCAACCATACCCTCACCTAACCCCCCACAGAGACACCATTAGCAAATCTATTGAGGATCCCATATTAGGGAAAACATTAAGGAGTCTAATTGTGGTTCTGAACTGGGACTCACCGGGTGTGTTAAGTTTTGTAACTACTCTAATGAGTTGCAGCGTTTCCTCCCAAAGGGTTTATTGCCCTAGATTCCAATTTGAGCCATGTCACTGACCACTGGGGCATCTACTAAAATAGCTCAACCCACATGTCTTAGCACTTTCAGAGGCCATGTGTTTAAAGGATAATTACGGTTTATTACAACTCGGATTTTAGTTTTTTTCTAAATCAGCTCTATCTGTTTGAGTGTGTGCACACCACGTGAAGGTAGGCCACAGTAGAACCAGGATGTTGGTCGGCAAACCGATGGATGTTTATAATAGACAGTTTGGGTAATAAATTTACAGTTATTATTCATTTTATTGCTCATATAAGTTTGATTAAAATGTGTTTTTTTTTTTTGTTTGTTTTTTTAAAGATGTAGTCAGCGATTTTAATCCAATACACTTTTTGTCAAATTCAGTGAATATCTCCTCACTGTCCTTTAGCTGTCTGTTCTGTGTTTGGGCTGAAAAAACATCCGGTTCAGCCCTGGCTCTGTAAAATGGGAAACAAATTAATAAAGTGGCTCGGACCCAGCAACACAGCACTATTATAGCCAGGACGGGGGAAAGACCATGTATGTATAAACATTTTTTTTTACAAGACTACACTTCAACACATCATCATAACGTTATAATTTACCTTTACCCAATACTCATTTTTACAGAATAGAGCTTGAACGCATCATAATGTAATTCACTGGTCCCCCGCTCCGTTAACGTTAGCTGTTAGCCCCGTTATTCAGCCGTGCAGGACGGTGATGCCCACCAGCTTCTAACAGCTAACGTTAACTAGCTCTCTCCTTCTGCAGATTTTAACACAGATTCTTTGTTCACAACAGCACGATGAGAGAAAAAAAGGGCTGTATCCCCTGAACGCGTCGATAGTGAGATTAAAACTTTTTATTTAAATTTCTTCTTTTGGAATCTGAAATTTGGAACTGGTTCTAATTTGGTACTGGTTCCTGATGCCCGACCCTACTGACAGGAGGGCTGTATTTGTTTGGGTGTTATGTTCAAATATCAACAATCTTTCTCCAGAATCGCAGACTCCACTTAAAAAACACTGATTGTTTCTTTTTGTCCCAACTGACTTTTTTTTTTTTTTTATGTTCATAGGTCTTACCAATGAACTTGTACAATGTTAATGTTATGTTATCACAACATCATGAACTAGCTCAGCTACAGTACAGCGTCATTCATTTCACGTCAGCAATTCTCCAGGCAAGAGCATAATAGCCACATGATGAGGTGCATGGGATGCTCTGGACACCAAACATATGATCACAATGTCCCTCTCTATTTTCAGCTGGTCCGCTCACTCTATGGGCTCACTATAGGAATATCTGTGGTAGACTGTGTGTGTGTTTGTGTGGAGTCCTGTAGCTTGTGCGGCAGCGCAACACGGAAACCTGCCTGGAGCACCGGCTCCGTGTAACAGGAGGAGGTGGCTTGGCCATATGGCCCTCAGTGTGGCGCTAAAAACAGCCTGACAGCTGGGTGTGAAGAGTGAGTAAATGAAACTGGAACAGCACCTGACCATGAGACGCATGGAGCTCGGAAGCATTTCTGAGTGACATGAATATTGCATCATAAAGACATTGAATATATTTGACACCATTCATTGTAGTGTTTACTAGAATTGTTGCATGTTTAGCTCTGGGGGGTTTTCTCTTTAAAAAGTTTTACTGTGAATGCCAGAAACCTACTAAGAGATACAATATTACACAATGACTGGAGTCCTTTGTTCCTTATTTGTATATTTATCGTTGGCATCATCGGTGTGACCGCAATGTGGTTACAACTTGAAATGAATTGCATATAAGTTACTGATCCCACTAATGCTACATTACAGCACTCTAGGGGGGCAGCTTGTTTGCTGTCTTAAGGCCCAGGCACACCAAACAGACATCAAAGAACTAGTGGCGACGGAGCCGACTGCTGTGTGGCCTTGCGTTGCCTGCGTCTTGGCCAAAAAGTTACAACACACTGCAAAGACCAGAGCCCACGGACAACTAGCGCGTACATCCTGAGCTTTTGTGAGAGGAAATAACTCAATAACAGCAGACGGCGGTAGTCGGTATTCGTCATTCAAAAAGGGAAACCAGAAGACTGCAGATATACAAGCCGTTGTGATACACACACTAAAATAACGCAGCGTTTGCTGACCATTTTCATATCACCCTTGTTGACCACTTAGCTTCCAGAGGGCCATGTCGTTGTGAAAATATCCGAGTAATGGAACGATCAGACAAGATGAAGATGAAAAATGAAAAAAGACTTTAGTCGTTTGTTTGTTTTCCTCACGTCCGTTTCTCTTCTCGTGCACTGATTAAGCTGAGCAGCCAACCAGAGAGATTTATTTTAGCGCCAGGGCCGAAAGGTGCCGACGATGTGTGACGCACCGCAAAAACTAGCCCGACATTGACCGATAATCGGCTTGTTGTGTCAGGTTCTTCATCAGGTGGTAAATGGACTTGGCTAGGCAGCCCCCCCCCCCCCAAAAAAAGGAGGATGTCCAGTGTTGTTTTATTTTTAATCTCATCAAATGGCTGCCAACCTTTTTAGATAATTTTTCTGAAGTAAGAAAACGAATGACCATGACTCTTCCATGAAAGTCAATGCAAACAATTTAAAATACAAAAAGTAGTGCAGAATGATGTCCTTGCTCAGCAGTAGTGCACTTAGTGCTGCCACAAGTGGCCGGAATCTATATTACAACAGTATTACTGAATTAAGAAGGTAATATAAAGTTAGTTTTTTCATGTCATTCTACAACACAGGGTTGTACAACAAAATGCGGGAAAAAAATTACTTTTTTTTTTTTTTACGATGGACTATTGATGAGTCTTACAGGATGAATGTTAGACTATTTTTGTATACATATATCTTGAAGAGGTGTTTTTTGGTCAAAAATAAATGAATGAAATAAATAAATTGCCAAAAACTGCAGTCCATCGAATGGCCACTTTTAGGCTCTCCTTAGACCGCCATGTTAAAATGCCCAACTTTACAGCAGAAATAAACAACTAATTTATTCAACTCAATTTCAATGCCGATGCCCATTTTTTGGATTAGCCCGGGAGTTAGACGGTGGCGTCCCTGCCACGATGGCGACGGCCCCACTTTGAGCTTCACAACAGCTCCACAGAAAGCTATGGGTGACGTCACGGAGACTGTGTCCGTATTTTATACAGTCTATGATTTCAACATCCTTCTTGTTGTTCATTTTATGAGTAAATCAAATGTCTGGGTTCTGGAAGAAGACGGCCCTGGACCATGACACGTAGTATGGCGGTCCCGGATCAGGGCAACGTCAGGACAGAACTTCTGAAGTGCTAGTGACTGAAGAACAGTCGCCAGGGGTTCAGCTAGCTGTTAATCAGTAAATTCCTCCAAACTGTAGGCTGGCTGCTCGCTAAACCACATTGTCTTGTTTTCTATTTCTAAATGTGTTCTTTACAGAAGATGTGACGTGTGGGTGTGGCAGCTGTGGAATTGCTGAAAGGCGTCTTTGAAGGAACTGAGCTGAGTTACAAAAAACAAGTAATGTAACATTCTTTTCTTTAATTAGTTAAGCTGTGTAATTACTTTTTAATAAGTAATTAGTGAATGATTACATTGTTCAAGTAACTTCATCTGTTTTTTCGTCGCTCAGAGAAGAAATAAGAGAGTGTTCCTTGTTGTGTTTTCACCACAATCTCACCACTGTTCTTTCAGCTCTTTCTTAATCCTCCCGGGGCAAACCAAACTTACCCTGGTCATTTCCCTCCAACCAAAAACTCTCTCTCCACTGTCCTCTGTATCCAAGCTTCGGTGCAATCGCCCTCTCTCTCCTCCAGAGTACGATTGGTCAGTCCCCCACCCTCTCTGCCCTCCCCTCATTCTCTCTCTCTCTCTCTCTCTCTCTCTCTCTCTCTCTCTCTCTCTACTTAAATACTTTTAGCATAAAGAGAGAGAAGGAGGGGAGGGAGAGGGGGATGGGAGATCCATGGGGGAGGGGAGCTGAGTGCTCGCCCTGTTGTCACTGGCTAGAGAGAGAGAGAGAGAGAGAGAGAGGTAAAGAGAGGGAGGGAGGGAGGGAGGGAGGAAGAGTAGAGTTGTGTCCCATATGTGGAAAAAGCATAGCAGTGCACACACGAGTCTGGTCTGCTCCAGGGATTATCACAGCGCTTTCAGATCTGATGGAGGACGTGCAGGCATGAATAGGTAAGGCTGCCTGTCTTCTCTGCATCTCTGTGTTGATCCGCTGTCATAGCCCGCTGCTCTGCCTGCTGTTTGACTTGGCTCCGCTGGCTGGCTTAAGTTGGAGGAGGACCAGAGCTGACCATGAGACATTTCCCTGAGCAAACCAAACCTCCGAACTCTGCCTCTCCGCTCTCAGAGCTCTGCAAGGACAGAGCTGTGTATGTGGAAGCTGCACTGCTGAAGTGCAGTTAGTTATTCTGGGCTGAGTGTTAAAAGTTGGCTGTCAGTGAGAGCAGAAGGGGTCGTAGTCGGTGGCAGCGTTGTAGGTAAAGCCTGTTGGTGTCCAGGGACAGCCGTGTGGTCATTGCGTAATTTCTCTTCCACACGAAATGGTATATGAGTGAATGTAAACTGGTTACCGACTTGTTTGTTTTCATACATACTAAGAAAGATGGAGTCTCTGTGACAACTGTGATAATGTGCAAAAGCAGTAAATGTCATGATAACGTTACTACTGTTAAGTTGTTTTATGTTCTTTATATATATTATATATATATATATATATTAATATAATATATATATAATATAATATATATATATTTGTTACTTTAAATGTTTTCAGAGATTTAAAAAAAACTGTGAGACAATTACAATCTCTATTGTTTTTACATTATATTTTCTGAAGCAACTTAGCGGCAATGTGGATAAAAAAAATTAGCTTTGTGTCTACAGAATTGAGAAAGAGCCCAAATTGCTGTTGTGAAAAAACTATATTTTCAGAGTTGTTTTAATCTCATGGGTTTGCTCAGAGAGGGGCCTCACATCAGAATAGAATGATAGAAATTGAGGGTATAAACTATGCATGATCTGTGCATGATTAAAATATGACATTTACAACCCAAACCAGACTAGAGATAGACAATATTTGATTTTGACAGATTTTGAGGTGGTTGAATTAATTAGTTTTTTTAAACGGCATGAATGAAATCGTCAGTACACCTCAAACAGAGGTGTAATATTTTTTTTTAAATATTTTGCCTCTGCATTTTGCTTATGCAGCTCCAGGGTCTGGTGTCCTAAGAATGCAGTCTTTATTGCCCCAGTGCACAGAGCAATGGTATGCATGAGTCTTTTTGTGAGGCAGATTTAGAAAGCCCTCTTTAGAGGCTGAACGCAGCTTCACAATCAGCTTAATGCCGGCCTATAATGAATACCCTTGTGTGTGTCAATTTGTGTGTGTGTGTGTGTGTGTGTGTGTGTGTGTGTGCGTGCGTGCGTGCGTGTGTGTGTTACACTGATAGGGTTCTCAGGTTGGTCAGTAATTCTATCATACTGGTGAATTCTGGTCTGTGTGTGTGTGTGTGTGTTTAGATTTGTGTTGCTGTGTGAGCTTGTGTGAAAGGGTTGGTTGACATGTGAGTGTTTGTCCAGACATTGTGCAGCAGCCTGTAACTGCCTCACCTCTCTCTCTCTCTCTCTCTCTCTCTCTCTCTCTCTCTCTCTCTCT
>CALSCE010009645.1:7089361-7110792 GCA_943593645.1 Bovichtus variegatus | reverse complement strand
CTCTCTCTCTCTCTCTCTCTCTCTCTCTCTCTCTCTCTCTCTCTCTCAGGGCTGTTCTGTTGTCAGTGCGTGCTCATGCTAGTGATGGACTACAGCCGGACGGACGCTAACCTTAGCTGGCATTCACAAAACAGCATTCCTCCTTACTGAGACCAGCTCCACAGAATGCTGAGTCCTATTGTCCCCTATAGTGAGTACAATACCTTTTCTTTCTCTCTACCTTACTGCATGTCATGCCGAACAGCCCCACTTGAGTTGGACTTTGCCTGAATCAATGAGTCCACTGCAAAAGCAAGCTGGAGAGGAAACTGTGTTCTGTAGTTTGCAAACAGAAGGGAAAATGCACAGGTAACTGTGAAATTGTGCAAGCCTCTTTGCAGAAACCTGACTTTTTCCTTGACGTGCACTGTGGAAATGCTAAACCTCAGGCACCGACCCTGTCTGAATGTTTCATCATCAAGCGGAAGACACCAGTGGCGGAAGGAAGAGGAACAGAGGGAGGTTGGAGGGTTGATGGTTTAAGCAGCAGAAACCCCTCGGTTCTGCAAGTGTCATTTTACCAATACAGCTCAGGACTGAACACCACACAAGCTGCCCCCTGCTCTCCCCCCTTATTCCCCTTCTATCTCTTTTCTCCCTTCAATACTGACCTAATAACTGACATGTCCAGTTTTGGCCTCCCCCCTTTGCACCCTCCCACCAGGTTTCATTTGAGTCCTGTGCTCTCGTTCTCCAAAACAGCATTGTTTGCAGGCCAGCATGGGGCTGCCTCCGTGGCCTCGGCCTCAAGAGCCAATTTTTCCCAGCTCTTTAACTCGCCTCAAAAGAGCATTATCGGCATGACAGTTACAAGAAAAAAATGGGGGAAATAACCATGTTCATTTAAAAGTATTGCTTCATAATTTATGGTTAAAACTTTGGATTTGTTTTCTTATTAACCAAAAAATTAGATTTTTAGAAATCATACTGGAAAAGACAGCGTGATTAAACCATCACAAGCCAAAATTTGACACTTTGTTTGCTTTTTGTAAATTTCACCCTTGAAATAGCCAATGTTATTATTCAATCGCTCATAACATCAGTGGAATTTCGAATAGTTGCCAGCCGAATAAGTAGTTATGTGTTCTTATGAAACATGTCCTCTCACAAGTGGCTCTTAATGATGTTGATTTAATGCCTGTTCTCCCCAGAATATTTCCTGTTTTTTTTTTACTTAAAAGTATGTTTATAGCTTTAAACCCAGTTAGGCTGGTTTGCTCAAATAAAACTGATGGACCATTAATTTGTAGGAACATGCATCATTGCTTCCCATCAAGCCCTGTTTAAGTGGTTGTTCCATCAGCTCCCTGCACCCTTGTAGTCCACACTGACTGATGAACACACTCTCCCTGCTGCTAAAGTAGACCGCACGTCCAAGAATGTCACAAACTGCTGGTAGAATAGTTGGCCTGCCTTCAGAGCCGGCACACTGCTGGCCCCTTATGGGAAGCTTCCAGTACCCTACGTACTTGCCTTTGTGTGTGATTTGCTTTTACGGTCGGGATGCACAATGCTGGTTTTCATCTGCTCTGTCCAGAAGCTTCATGGTTCTTCATGTACAGAGTGGCTCTGTTCTGCAGAGCTTCTGTAGCGGTGAGATCGTTTCAGAACAGCCTGCTAGTGTGCGTGTATGTAGACACAGGGAACGTATGAGCGCACACAGCAGTGTTAGGTAGTCACGTTGTTTACTCTCAGACCAGTGACACACAAACACAACCCTGTGCTTGCTAGTGACACTGCAGCCCACTGTCTTTTACTTAAAGACTGTAGTCATGATTCTGCCGAGCAAAAATCCAACAGTGAGGGACTTTGCATATGTGCAGGACATGCGAAGACTCTCACCTCCATGTTGGAATCCCCTTTGTGGGAATGTGGAGCATTCCCGCTTCCCAATGCGACCTCTGAGTCCTGCGGTAGGCATTTCTGCATTTAGTGTGAGGACAGGTACACCTACAAACACTCTTTGTTATCAGGCCTGCTCTTACAAATCCATTCTCCAATGATTTACGTCCTACTTTCAGCCAATATGTGTGTGTCTCATTCTTCCCTGGCGTGTCCGGCCTTGGCCCTCGTCTCCGGCCAGTCCCGAGGACTTCAAGCTGGGGTGAGCAGCCACAGCCAGACCTGGGAAGAAACCTGAGAGAGATTCCAGGGGCCATGGATACTCCTGGAGGGATTTGGTGCAAAGAATCTGTAATCTGCACTTCAAACACACTCTTAAATCAGTCCCAGGCCGCCAACCCAGGAGTGCCCTAACTCTTGTTGCTGGGGCCCCCGCTGGTGTAGCGATACCTTTTCTTCTAAAACAGCACACACACACTCACACAGAGCAACTACACACAGGAGTCCAGATCTGGCAGTTTTTATAGCGCTCCTCTGACTGACCCCTCTCCTTTCTTTCCCTCGCTCTGTTTTTATGTTTTGTGCAAGTGTCTTTGTGAATGACTCGCCTAAGTCATGGAGCAGTTTGTATAGAAAGAAGAAGGAGTAGATCTCTTCCCGGCCCCTGAAGGAGCAGGTTGGAGGGCTGCGCCAGCGTCTAGCCCTATTGTAGGCCGAGTGGTACGAGTGCTGCGGTGGAGGGGCCTGTGACGCCCTTTAGTAAACACACAGCCTGCTAAAGTGTGTGTGAATAAGAGCTGGGATCATTAGTGTAGGGTGTGAATGGGCTCTAATTAGCCCCCAGTGTGTGTGTATGTGTGTGTGTGTGTGTGTCTGTGTGTGTGTATTTGCATGCGTTTGTGTCCACAAGAAAAGAAGCTAGGGACCCAGGGCCCTGTGAGACCACTGGCCCTGCGCTCTGTCTCTCCGAGGGTTCATCAGCTCATTAAGGAACCTCCAGTTCCTGTTAAGGGTCCAATTAAGACGCAAGGCGGTGAGGCTCATTTGGATGGCAACACTTCACTGGATTCCTGAGGCAGCAGAATTCAGAGCTCGACAATCAGAGACAACGTCTTCAGCACAGCTAATTAGTAAATGACCACGCTTGAGAAATAACATACTTTCATCTTCATGCCATTAGGTGCTTGTAGTGCAGTGATCATGAAATGTACACAACGAAACGATGTGAAATTGCACACGCTTAAGTCAAATAACCTGCTAGAGAGGTAGAATTATTGCTTCTTGCAAGTTCCACCAGTTAAACAAACAAAAAGCAATATATATTAGGGCGGTATATGTTGAGGGCATGGTGGTAATTTGTGCGTGGCGTGGGAGGATGGGGACGCTCTGTATATTTTCCAGCTTTTTGGACGTTTGCCTAAATTTGTGTGTGTAGTAACAGAAAGCAACAAATCCCAGAGCAGTCCATGTGCTGAGAGTTTAAGCTGGGAGCACAGAGGGGCCAGGGGATTTGACAAGAAAGGAGGGAATGCAACATGCTCACTGGTAAAGGGAGGGGGGGGGGGCAGAGAATCGGGGAAAGAAGGAGATTGCAAGGAAAAGATAGAGCTGAGGAGGGGGAGATAGTACAGAGATTGGGCGAGTGAGACAGATGGAAGGGGTGATTGGTCATCACAGAGCCTTAGGACAGCTGTTCTTTGATATATTAGTGGACACAATGACCAAAAGCCAGCCTGCAGTCACAGAAAATAGGGACCCGTTTTCCTTCAAGGGGAGGGGGTGGACAGGGTTCTGCCATTTGTGGACGTGCCGTGCTTTAGCAGGCGCAGGGGGTGGGGGAGTTGTTTCTAAAATTACGAGCATGAAGTGACGCATCCAGCAATTATTCCGGAGGCTTTCTAGTTTTTGAAAGTGGTGAGAAAAAGGGCTGTAAAATGAGCCTGCTCTCAGATGAGAGTTTGCCTTTTTTTGCTGCACTATCATTAGCGATTCTAAACACGTTTGTCAATTAATCAATGTTTAACAAACGGCATCAGGTAGTTTGGCTACCGGTCCTCTCCATCCACTCTGCAAAACAACAACTTTTAATGACACTCTGAATATTCGTTCACCACTAATGTAGTGGAGATTTATCACATGGAAGCTTGCTTCATTCAGTTTATCGACTGGTTTGGAACAATAATTGTCTTTTGTCCTAACTATATTTTTATTACAGACGAGGGCAGTATGATTTTATAAATTTTTTTTCTAAATGTTTAGTACGTTGTCTTGCTGTCCTTCTCTTCTAATAAAACCATATTAGCTGCCCACGCTGACAAAAACTGTTCTGACAGCTGGCTTGAAACATTCCCAAAGGGGGAAGAAACAGAAAATAAAGTCAAAGTGTCATTCTGATACATGGAGTACAGATAGCTCTATCCACAGAGAGAGGAAGGTACAGAGATGGGGGAGAGAGAGAGAGACTCACAGAGGACATCCCTCAATGCCACTGCAGGAGATGGGCTCCTTCCTCCTGGGACTGAACTGGTGAGGCGTGTTTGAAAAGAGCTGCGTCTGCTCGTGCACGGGGCAGCAGGTGTGGAGCTCCCCACCAGAGCTCCCGCACTCTTACGTTATTACATCTTTTTAGTTCCATGAACGAGGGATCCAAAGAGAGCGTCCGTGGGGTAATATTGTGGGAGGTAATTTGACATTTTGTAGCACGAGTATAGTAGAACATGCATAATCCACAATATATGATCGGAATTCGTCATAGTTGTTTAGTTTATAGGTACAAACTGATAAAGAGCTGATCAAATGTTTTTCATGCCAAAGTGAAAAGTGAACATCCAGAGACAATTTTCCTCTGTCGCCACCTGCCACACTGTGAAATGTGGCCGGCCTCTCAAATTGGTGTTTTTATGACGGACCAGGTAGTATGCAGTCTAGTGAGAATGTCCTGCTTGATATTAGTGTCATAAATCACAGTGAACTTGAGAACTGAGGACTTAGGGGGCTTCAAGAGTGAACGACAAATCAAGGTAACAAACACTGATAAATAACAGATTCTGAGCGCCTCTCACTTTGAACACCAAACTCACTTCTTGATTGTTTAAAGCAGTTTATTGGTTAGGTTTGTTTAAAGGCACAGAAGTGTTTAAAGATTCCTGTAGAAAGACATCATTTCGTTTACATATTTATGTCCAGCGGGCAGGAGTTTCATCCAATAACTCATTGATCAGCTTGCGCTTGCTGAATACATAACAGCTGATGCAGTCATCAGAGCATCAAGTTTGTGATTAATCAGCACAAATATAGTGTCTGTCACACTCTGCCCTTCTCCCCACCATCAGCCCGTCATTCCTCTTTCAGTACGGCTCTGTGATTTGTATTGGAACTGCATTCATTTGAAGCGTTTGTTTTCAAAGTGGCTGTTTCTGAGTTGTTATCTAAATTGAGTCCCCCTGACATACTGCCACAACAGCCGGAGCAGCATTCTCTAAACAATTTGACGCCACAACTTTCTGTTTAGAAATCATTGAAAGAATTTTGAGTGAATTTACACCGTAGAATTGTCTTCAACATATTTGACGTCCTTGTTGAACGGATTCATTTAGAGCGGAAGACTGACTTGGCTGCACAATTTTTAAGAGAACATATATATTTCATGGATTTTAGGAGAACTTTTAAATTCAGCAGTAAATTCTTGCCTTTTTCTAGGTGTAGGATATTTCGTAATTGGGAAGTTGACAGCAAAGCAAACGTCTGCAGGTCTGCATCCTGATAACTCTTGTTATTAATGTTTGATGGGAAATTAAGAAGAGAGGATGACGAGATTTTTAGATCTTTGTACAACATTACATTGCTCTCCCCTAATTGTTGCCTGTGCATGGATGTGTATGATGGAGTGTAGGAGATGTTGGTAGTTTCCCTCCCGGTGGGTGGGGGAAGAGCTCAGCCCTGAATAGAGCCCTGATTGGATTGATCCACAGCGCTCTTGTTTACAAGCGGCCTCTTCACAATCGGCACAGTTTAATAGCACACTGTCCCAAAAGGGTTGTTGCATCCGTGTCCTTTTTTTTCCTAGGGGCAGGGAAAACAAAAGTGCTGGGAAGGGAGAAAGGGAAAGCAACCTCAGGGGAGCTGTGAAACGCCACTGGAGCCCTCCGTCTCCGGGCATTCTGCCAATATAGCATTTCACATCAACCACTAATACTTCTTTTATTGGAAACCACAACACAGTGTAGAGTACTACCAGCCTTTATAGGCCAAAAACTACTACTAGATTCAGTGACTTTGTAGATGGCAGATTGGAGCGTTTGAGGGCAGACATTACAAATGAACCTAGCACACTCCCCCTGAGCCATAAGTGGTCTAATTCTAATTTTAGGGCCTCCTCAAAGTAAAGCTGGTTTCTGCTGAAGAGAGCCGTGCCACTGTCTTCATCACGCACGCCTACAATAGGATGCAGCTCACACAGGTCCCTCAATAAATCCCAGGCTGACACAAAAGCTGTCAGTGGACTGCTGCTGAATAGATTAATAAGATTTCCATAATTAGACAGGCCCCTGACAATAGGATCCTTTAGGCTTTGTCTCAGGGCCAACTGGATTGTCCGAGCAGCGCACGTCTGCTGGACGGACGTCCACCACAATGGCCGCACAGACAGTAAGGCCGTGAGCAGAAGAACATCTGTCTCTCCTGGGGCCGAAAACACTCACCCACACACAGTGGGAAGTTTCATGTGCACACACACAAGGTTCTTATCAACCTCCTCGCAGCCATGTAAGGCCATTGGTCAATAGAAAAGCAGTCTCCTCATTTATTTATGCATGCTTAACTTCAACCGATTTCTGTTCACCATAAATTCAACAGCACAGATAAATGGTAAAATATATTAAATGCTCTTCTAACCCCTTTTTGACGGGATCACAGAGCAGCTTCACTTATATTGACAAAAGCTTCAAATGATTGAATGAGGACTGGATTCCCATTTTATTTTTTTTAAACATACTGATGTTTCTTTTATAATCCTCCTCTAATATGAGTAAGATAGAGTTGATGAGAGTGTGGCAGGTGAGAGAAATGTCACAGCACCGGAGCTGAAAAGTATAAAGTAAAAGTTGCGACATGACTATTTGCACCTGGGTTGCAAAATTCTTTTTTATTTTATTTCTGTGTTGTATAGGATCATTTCAAATCTAGCATTGTTAGCATCTAACACTGAAAGATATATTGACATTAATCTGACGATCGCTCTGCTGCCCACAGTACGTCCACATTGTCCTGATTCCCTACTTCTAATCTTAGCTTTCTTCCTGCCCCTCCAGTGAATTAATCTACATGCTTGCTCTGATTTATGCAGAAGTGTAGATTAGAGCTTGCTCAGTTTATTGTAGAGCACCACAATCCAGCAGAGGCCAAGATCTAATTACATGGAAAGGGCTAAACTGCTCCGCAACCCTGCTGTGTTCATCAGGGAAGTGAATGGCGGCCTATCACTCATCTAACTCACTGTGCACGTACAGAAAGAATTATTGAGTTTAATGCACTTTTTTTTTTTTTTTTTTTAAAGAAGTAGTAGTTACTCCGATTTAACAGTGAATTGGTTCTTCAGGTATGGGCAGCTGCTCATTACGTTGGTCAAGGGGGTAGTGTGAGAGAAGTCCATTCTGTGTTGGTGCTACTCTGATGATGGAGTGGACAGCAGTTAGCCCGCCTCACTGAGTCCTCTAATGTCCGCTCCAGTCCGCTTAGAGAGGACGAAGCGCCTGCTGTCCACTCCTTCCCCTCCCTCTTCCATCCCTGCCTCCCCGCTGCAGGTTTTATGAGCTCCCCTGGGCTCTCATCCATCTCTGTCACACACAGGCCCCATTATTGGGGCTGCTCACTGGTTGGGCTGCAGATGGGAAGGGCCTGCAGGACATATATGGTTTCTGCAGCACGGACAAAGGCAGGTCTGCAAGTCAGACCACAGAAATATGTGGTCATCTGGGTGTGGACAAGACAATGTCTTCAGCATGTTTGTAAAAAAAGTGTGAGAATGTTCCTTTGCATCTTGCTGTGGTGGGTGTGTGGGTTGACTGAAGCTTAGGAAAGTACTTGAACTGGTTTGGATATTGGGAACTTAAGGCAGTGGATTTGAATATGAAGGACATGATAATCCAACGGCCATCTGGTCTGCTGGTCTCATCTGACTGAATAAATAACGTTAGGCGTAATCTGAAAACACACATGGGGAGGTTTGGAAAGCGGCTAAAGAAAGAGGGTAAAGTTAAGGAGTGAGCTAGAGAGAGCAGCAGCAGAATCCCAGGCTGTGGATATTAAGATGTGATTTAAATGGCAATAAGAAGCCTGGCTCCACACACGCAGACAGCCATGAATAATGAATCATCAGGCATCCACTGAGGGAAAGTAATGACGGCTTTTGCCATATTCCTTTTTACCTCTTCGTTTTCTGGCTGGAGTAGTCCTCACCTCAGGGTAAATCGTGACAGTTCAATAATGCCAAGCTATGTGTGGAATGTCAAGCTAATACATGACTAAGAAGTAGCGTCAGTATTCAGACATACACTATCCTATTGTGATATAATAAATACACACATAAACATATACTCTTTAGATGTAAAAATTCTCAGTTGAATATAGAGACGCACTATAAAATGGGCTTGAGAGGGTAAACAGAAAAGCATGCAGACACTGAAAATATGCACATGCATTAGGGCTGCATGATATGAGGAATATATGCGATGTGCGATCACCATAACGATATTACTTGAGATAAATGAACAGATATTACTCAGTACTCCAAAATAAAAATACAACAAATGTTTCGTACAATTAAGAAATGAAAGGAAATTATTTCCAACATTCTTTTATTTCACAAATAGAACATAATACAAAGTGCACCAATAAAATTAAAATAAAAATCAATTTTAAAGTGCCATTGTCTACTGATGCTGCCTTTCAACTAGCTAAAAAAAAAATCCCTGAGTGCATTCACAATGTGTTTATCGCGCAAGTTGACTTCACGATGACGATAGAAAAATGATATATGGTGCAGCCCATTATACATTCGTGCATAGAGTTTTTGGACTTCCAAATATATACAGTACATGCTCCACTCGTGTCAGATGCAATGCCAGTTGAATGTTTTACTGGAAAACAAGACATTTGCATGAGGGGACATGAAGGGAAAACAATTCATGGAACAAAATCTCTTTTTCGACTGCCCTCTGTGCTGTTAGCTCGCCGATGTGCTCGGTGCGTAGCAGCCATGATCAATCAGAGCTCGGCCGGTGCTGAAGTCAGCCAGAGGAACAGACATTCCACTTTCCCAATGTTCCATGGGAGACTGTGCTGATGAATAGCACACTATGCTGCAATTCCTAACCCAACCCCCCTCTTTCGTTCTTTCTTTCGTTCTTTCTCACTCTCTCCACACCACTGTCCCCACACACACACACACCCTCCCTCTGTCCAGCCGGCCACTGGGCCTTTGGAGCTCTGGTGTACGGTGGGTGGGTGGATTGGTGGGTGGTAGGTGGGGGTGCAGGGCGGAGAGAACAGGCATTCAGAGCAACATGCACGGGGAGATAACAATAGCTCCTCTGGGAGGCTGCAGATGTTAGCAGTCCAGGGACTAGTAGTGGGATCTTATCGCTACTCCAACATAAGCTGGGAAACTAGAAAATAACACCTCCAACCTACCGATCTGCTTTCACGCTCTTTCTTTCTGCAGGTTTCTCTTTCCTACTTCACCTCCCCTTCACCTCCCCTTCACCTTCTCTGGGAAATGTGAGCCCCTTATGCTAATATGCATGATGGAAACACTAAAAAAGATTCCTTTCATAAGAAGATAGGCCATTTCTTGTCACTGGCTGCTTGGAGAGGAAGGTCTCAGACCATGTGTCACTTTGCACAGGATAGTGGGAAAAACAGCCATGGACGAGTGTCGTAGACTATTATTTTTGGTTGAAAGGAGTCTTTCTTACAACCCTGAAGTGCAGATTCCTGGCTGTGATACATTCAGTAGTCCAAACCGTTTGTCTTGTAAACAGGGGGTACTGTGTCGCAGCGTGGTGAAACAGATCTTTAAGTACTTAATAAATAAACCAACCATATCTAATATCAAATCTAAATATCTGATCTGTCTCAAATTATTAATTATTTTTATTTGAAATTAAAAAAATGAATATTGTAACATTGAAAGAGCCATTTAAGTTTACAAAACACAGGTAACATGACTTTTTTTATATATTGGCAATAGGATTGTCATGATATCAGATTGTAAATACACAATAATTGTGGCCAAAATAATTCACAATATGTATAGAACATTTTAAACAAAATAAATCAATAATGCTATCAGTCAAATTGATCTTAAACTTTGTTCATTATTTTTTGGGAAATAAATTACGTTCATTTGTGTGTGGGGCGTTGGGGGAGGGAGACAAAGCGAGAACAGAAAGTAACAGACTTTTTTTAAGAGGCGCAGGATTATTTACACAATATTATTACATGTGTATTATTAACTATTTTATTATATCAATTTTTTTTTTTATCAACACCTGTATATCGAGACACCCCTATTTGGCAACTTTGGAACCATGAATGCATTTTGCTTTTTAAGATTTTTGCATTTTCCCGCAAACTTGGACTTAATCAATCAAAGCACTACAGGGGTGGTGGTCTTGTGGTCTGCCTTCCAAGTAGAACACCAGAAGGTTGTGAGTTCAATACCAGGCTGCCACCATTGAGCCCCTGAGGGAGGCACTTAACCCCAAGTTGCTCCAGGGGGAGCGTCCCTGTAGTGAGTTACTGTAAGTCTCTCTGGATAAGAGCATCTGATAAATGACATGTAATAACAAGCAAATGGAGGAAAACAATTCTCTATTTTCCAGTCATAGGAAAAAAATCAATTGAAAAAGATGCTATATAGACCCACATGGATCCATATCATGACCACAAATCTGCACAGCCCAATTTTCTACCAAAGTGTTTTGAGACAATATCATTGCTTCACCACCAATATCCTGTTTTCTGACATCATTTTAATTGAAGGAACATTTCTGACCTGGTTTCCCTGTTTTTCTTTTGTCAGGCCTGTTAAAGATGCACTGGAACCCAGAGCATACCCAGCCTCTCAGCCAGTGGCCTGAGCAGCACCTGGATGTCTCCTCCACCACCTCTTCTCCCGCCCACAAGTCGGAGTTATACTCTGGCCGCGGCCGCAGCGGCTACAACCACGCCTGGGCCAATGACGACATATCTGCTCTCACAGCCTCCAACCTGTTGAAGCGCTATGCTGAGAAGTATTCTGGCGTTCTGGACTCACCGTATGACCGGCCACCTGCTGTGGGCACATACCCAGAGCCTGTGGCCTTCGGGGGCCTCAACGCTCCAAAGACTGAGCTGGAGCCCTGGCCACTGACACACAGCACTGACGCCTCCTATTCCCTGGTGCCCCCTGGAGGCCATGACAGCCTCTCAGGTTCCAAGGCTGTAGCCACATCCGCTGGCCCACCAGGGGTTAGTATTGTTTCTGTGGTGAATAGTAACCTCTCAGACTCGGGCTACAGTGGCAGCAGCTCCTGCAGTGGCTCCAGTGAGTACCCCTCTAGCTACAACGCCACGTATCTTTCCTCAGGGTACTGTCCCCAACCCGGTGCAGCACTTCCCCCTGCCTCCCTCCACACTCTCCAATCCACCACCACCACCCTAGTGCCCAGCTACAGCCCTACCACGCCTGTCTATAACTACCCCCCGAGCACGTACCCACCCCAGACCAGCCTTGCCCAAAGCTACAGCCACCCCTCTGCAACTTACCTGCCCTCAGGCCTATCAGCCCCGACTCCAGTTCCCTCGAGGCCCACAGTGGTAGGAGGCAGCTATAGTTACCAGAGCACTAACCATGGGACATCTGAGTCTGGAGGGACTTTAAAAAGAAAAGCATTTGAGATGAGTGTAGAAGAGGATGACAGTGGGGACGGGTCTCGTTACAGGAAATATAGCTATGACTCCTTGAAGGCCGGGGGACACTCACCCTACAGTGTGAATGACAAAACCGAGTGCCGGGGAAACGGCTTCAGCAGTTCAGCCAGCACAGACCCTCAAAGCTTCAAGCCCAGTAAGCCCTCCACCCAGCCCCTGGTGTCTCCTCAGTATGGGGCAGCAGGGGAGTACAGCCCTCCAGCGGGCATGACAGGGGAGAATGGCGTGCCAGAACAGGGCTTCATCCAACAGCAGCAGCACCGGTCCCAGGGCCACAAACGCCCTCCATTGTGTGCTCCGACTGTTGAGACTATGAAGAGCCCAGACCCCCGACTGTTGGACCTTGTCAATGGGGAGTTACTGGACTGCAGCCCGGCACTGGGCTGGGGCGAGCTGGCCGGGCTCACCCACGTCAAGGCTGCCCTGGAGGAGGACCTGCTGTGGCCCGTGTTGAGGCCCAGTCCAATGATGCAGCCACCAAGAACCGTCCTGCTGTTTGGCCCCCGGGGAGGGGGTAAGACGACGTTGACTCGTTCTTTGGCTTCACAGTTGGGGGCTTCCTTCTACCGGTTGAGCGGAGCCATGCTGGCTTCTAAAGGGAAAGCTGAGGCAGAGCACATTCTGGGGTCTCTTTTGCAGGTGGCGGGGGCACGGCAGCCCTCGGTGGTGCTGCTCAGCCAGGTGGAGGCCATGGAAGAGGAAGGGCTGAGGCAGACACTGCTGAGCACCCTGGAGAAAGCCCAGGTGGGGACCACAGGTATGGTGATTCTTGTATGTGCTACTGGAAGGCCAGATCTGCTGCAAGATGCAGTCCATCGGAGCTTTGCCAAGCGGTATCACGTTGGCCTGCCAGATGCGGGAATGCGCAGGCAGGTGCTGCTGCAGGCGCTATCGCCTCAGGGCTGCAGCCTGAGCGAGAGGGAGCTGAGCGCAGTGCTGCAGCGCACAGAGGGCTTCTCAGTGTGGGAGCTGCTGCAGCTCAGCCAGCAGGCACTCTCCTCAGCATCCTCCCCCACTAGGGCCATGCATGGCCACCCCACATCCTCCAAACCCCCAGCCTTCACAGACTTTGAGAGCGCCTTCTGCAAGGTGCGCCCACACACCACAACAAAAGAACTGGACACTTGCATAGAGTGGAGCAAGATGTATAACCACTGATAAAGCAGCCAGTCACTGTACTCGGACTGCATTACAACCCTGTCTTTGCTTTGACATGGAAAGCCTTGGGAATGTTTTGTTGTTGTTTTGTAATTACAGATTATGCAGCCAAAAGAGCCAGAGAAGCTCAACGATACGGGAGAGCTGACAAAGTCGTTTTACTGGCAGAAGCATGCCATGGTGTGCTGTTTTTGTTTTCGTATGAATATCCGCAATATTTTAGTTTTCCCAAAGAAAAGAAAGATGAATAGGCCTTGTTGAGTGGGGTAGTGTATTAGTCTTTTGGCCAATGGGAAAATCAAATTATAAACTATTTGGATACTCTCAGAGATCCTGATTAGCCTTGGTCCGGGACAAAATCAATTATTTGTTGCTAGGTGACATGGTCCAAGATTATGGATAATCAGGGTTTGGAAAATCCCCCTTTGACTGCTACTCTCAGGATCCTATTTATTGCCAGTCCACTTCCATGTTATCCTAATGTTGATTTAGTCATTGGATTGTCACTAGTTATTCAGTACAAAGGGCTTAGGATCAGCAACAATTCAGCAAACCACAGTTTTTGACCAAAAAGATGTCAAACCAAATGAATAATCAGCAGTGCTGCAATATTTCTCAAAACAGACTGGTCCTCAAAATCACAATAAAAGAATCCTTCTCAAATCCGAACACGCTGCTGTCCTTCCCAGGAGTTAAGTTGTAACTTGACATGTTTGGTTGTAGAAATACACAAGTATCTTCATTTACTCACACTTGAAGTAGTACAATTCACGGACGACCAACTTTATTACTGTTGGGTTGTTGTCTTTATCTTCCACGTACATTTGATCTTTATCTCACATTCCTCATCGTCTGCAGTTTTCCTGAGAATCTCACTTACAGAACAAAGCGTGTACCTACAGCGTGTCTGTTTTCCCTTTCACTTACTCCTTTTGTTTTCTTAGTATGTAGTTTTGTTTGAAATGCTCAGGAAGAATTTCTTTACCTCAGAAATATGAAATAAAGAATGTATGTAATCTTAGGGTCTTAGTAGAGAGTGGCGAGAGCGAGGAGAAACCTGACAGTCTTGTAATACCCACTACAGCTGGGCTTTTACCTCGGGAGAGAAACTTGAATATGCTACAAAGAGTAACATTGAATGTAATTCAGGTATTTCAAAGGATATTTGATGCCATAAATCCATGTATTATTATATATGAATATATAAAAACGTTTTCTTTTCTGTTCTTTTTCCCTTTATTTTTATTGTAGTTTATGGTGGAGTGATGATTGTCTTCAAGAAATGCTATGTAGAATACAGAAAATCCTTTTTTTGTTGGACAAACTGTTCCCTGTGTTAGTTAGTGTTTACATATCCTGTATATGCATGTCTGATTTTTATAGTTTTACAGCTGCAAAAAAAAAATGTTTTTAAATGTAAATACAAGGCACACAATCATAAATGTGCACTCACAATGAACACCTGAGCACAAAATAAACAAAACAGAAACACAGATGCGAGCGAAAAAGAAAGTCGTTATATTAAGCTTTCAGCAAATCCCAAAGTCTAACAAGTCACAGTTTATGTGCACATATTGTGGACGAACCCAACATGTAGACAAACCAGACAAATCTCTCCTTTTCCACCAGTCCTGTTTTAACAAGCTGGAAAAACCCTGTCACTGGACTCCTGGTACAGAGGTCATACGTGTTAGACTGTTGCCATGGTCCTGAGGAGGTATACACAGAATGATGTAATATTTCCCACTGCCCTTTCCTCCCTCTGTCTCTCCCTCCCTCCCTCCCTCATCATTATTTCTCTCTTTTTCTCTCTCCCCAGTGCAATCTCATTAGATTGGATTGCCCCCTGGCCACGAGCCCCAGTGGCCATGTGGCGTTGTATCTTTGCCCCCCCCCCCCCCCTCCCCCTCCCCCTCTCCTTCCCCTATACTCTGGAGTGGAAGTGGTCTGATTGATGTCCAGCAACCCTATATCACAGTGCAGCCGTCCCTCTCCAGCTGGTGGCTTCAGTCATGCCATACAGCCAGATCAATCAGAGTGACCCCCGCTGTGCATACTGATCACTGTCTCAGAAACTGAAAACACATTTACAACTTACAGAACAACGCCTGCCTTGAGTGGCACCGTCTAGATGATGCTAGCAATTGTTCACATTATTACAAAAAATGTACTAATAATGATGACTTAAAGTAAGCTGCAACATTTCGGTTTGTTGTTCCCACTACTCCTGACAGTTTGTCCAACAAAACAAGCGTTTATTTTTTACATGTTTTGATCTGTTATGGCGGTAACTTTGTTCTTGGTTATTGTACATTTTCTGTAACCATTTCTACCTCATTTTTGCGGCATATTGTACATGAAAGTATTTATTTCATGTCTTTTTTGATGTCTGTTTTAAAAATGATAATAATGTTCTTGAACTGTAATGGTCTACCTCAGAAAAGACTGTATTTTAAGAGAAGAGTATCACACAATATTAAACAGAATTTGTCAATATTGCACTGCTGTTATTTCTTTGACCCCTCCCCCCCCCTGATTTCAGCATTTGAAGCACTGCAATTGGCCAGAGTGCAGAAATGACATGGCGGCGCTTACCGTATGTCTCTGTATCTGTATCTGGGCTTGACCCCAATGTTGAGGTCAACAAAGTTACTTAAACAGATTGCTAAATCGTTTGACGTAGAAACACACAACACTACATCACAAGGTTTTGGATTTGACTTCATACAGTTGCAGCTAAAGCCGATGTGAAAACAAGAAACTGGTACATTGTGGATTCATGCGAAGGTGTGCTGTTAGATTGGAAACGAGCATGAGAGGTTGTGTGTTTTGAGTGTGTATCCGTGTGGGGTGAAGGATTAGTACAAAGGGAAGCCGTGCGCGTGTGCGTCAAAGATAAAAGACAGAGAATACTGCGTGTGTTTTTTATGTGTGTTGCGCCGTCCAGAACAGCAACAGAAGCAGTGCTAGCACACCCCTGAGGCTGAAGGCGCAGTACCAGAGCACAGAGGTCCTTCATCCCTGTCACTGTCTGTAAACAACTGCTCGTCCCAGCGGCCCGCCCTGTGCTATTTCTGGCCTCTCCTGACGTCTTTCAGAGACTCAAAACTAACTGAGAGAAGAAGTAAATCTGAGCAACTGTGTGAAGAAGTAAAAGTTTAGTCGAGCCCGGAAACAGGATCCCCAGTTATGAATAGTGGTGTCAAAGCTGAGTTTGAAACATCTGCGACTGAATCCCAGTAGAACGGTAACGCTAGTGGTGTTGATGACAGCGTAATTAATTGTCTAATAATGATGCATAGCTCTCTTATAAGCACAACCTTGTGCTGTGGCTGCCCTTCATCCTCTGATGAAGGATAATTGTTTTTGCAGCTGTTTAAAAATTATTTTCTATCTTTTCCTTTCACAAACTCAATAACATAATCCACAGAACAACACAACCTTGCAAAGGTAGAATAGACCATGTGGACATGTGACAACTTGCATACTAATGTCACAATACTGGCACGACACGTTTTGATAAGAAAAATACGTTTTTCTGGAGTTTTTCATGTTTTTGTACTTTCAACAGTCACAATTGAAGTTGTAAAGGCTTTCCTTCCACGGTGTGGTGGTATTGCTGTAAAATGTTTTGTGATCGTGAAACAAAGACACAGAAACACAACAGTAGCTCCTTCCTTTTATGTACTTCCACAATCTGAGTCACTTTCCATCCAGTCAGCTGAAAAACCAGTTTGTCCTTTTTGTCCTGAGTGATTTCTGTCCTCCAGGAAGTCAATCATTTTCTTCTCCCTGCTGATTGGAGGTAATTAGGCGAGCAGAGTTTGTAATTGGATAATAAAAGATGCTAATGAGCCGCTGTCCTATTTACTCATACTGTGGCAGTGAATAGCAAGACACAGCTCTGCCGCACTTTCCTCACTGCGATACAGCTCTAATAAAAACTGATAATGAAAGAACCTTTTACAATAATTAAAAGATGTACATGTTAATTATCAGAATAATAAGCTTTATATAGTTGGGTTTATTGGATAGCTAAGGTTATATGAATTGTTGGCTTTATAGCACATTATATAATCTGATGACATCGAAGATGTGTAGATGTAAGGGAAACGTTTAGTCACTTCATTGTGTTCATGGATGCATTCATGACTATTTTTCATGTTTCGTGTTTATGCATTTCTTTTGTGTGGATTGTAATTGAAGAATATTTTTTCCACATGTACTCAACTTAAATATCTCGGGTGTTCATGTACATCTGTAGCGTAATTCAGCAGTGCCTTGACAAAAACAAGAAAGTTATTTATGGTAACAACCATCATAAAAAAGGTCATTCTCTGAATCTCATTTCACATGGACACAGTTCTCCTCTCTACCTTTGCAGTGCTGCTGGTCTTCCATTGTCTGGGCCTTGATACTGACAAGGTTGACATCAGAGGAGAGCTCTGACACTGGGTGAGTTAGGACTGCCAGCTGTTAGCAATCAAGTCTATTTTGAAGTCAGGGACACATGGACCCCAAGGGCCAAAGCAGCAACTAGCCCAACCCCTCGCCCCCCCAACCCAGCCTACAACCTCCGAGCCCCCTGGTCCCACAGATAGCCAGCACAGCTGTATTGGTTCCAGATGTTGCAAAGCTGCAGTAAGGGCCGTTTACCTAAGAGGACCCCGAAAAATGATGATGGACCTGCACATACGAGTACGAATACGAGTGGTAATGCAGCAAACAGTAACACAAACACTGTGATGAAAAATATGTTTCAACACCAAACCTGCCACCAGCTGACGGCAAAAAAGCTACAAAAAAATAAAAATATAATAATTTAAAATGTAATAAATACCTTTCATTGAAAGGTTTTGCATAATATTCTCAAACTCTTGTCCTTGACAGAAGAGGTGCTGCATACTGTGACAGAGAAAGCATTACCACTGTGGACTGCTTTTAGAGAGGGGGATCAATGTCATTTAACATTAGATATTGGCTCCTTCCTCGACGGACAAGCTGTCATCACAAATATTGGCCTGAATACTAAAGAGTCTAATCTTTAGGATAACTGGCGCCTGCAACATTTGGCAGTTTTGAACAGAGTAGCTAGACCTAAGGAGAGAACACGGAAAAATGAATAACAATTAACTTCAAGTCAGATAAATATTCTGAAATCTGGATTGATTGAGGAAAGACTGGCACAATGAAAACTACTCAGGTTGTTTGAAAGGAAATAATCAAATCTTTGCTGCATTGTTTCTGTGTCGGACAGGTCAATCAAAAGTGTCAGGAAATTGGGTTTGACAGGTGGAATGTCACGGTAAAATATCTTGGCCTGCCCCCGCTCACACTGCTAAATGTAATCACTGAATAAATAAATAGTAAATAGATAAACAGGAGAAGAATTGGAACCGAATGATCTGTGCGAGCAGCAGCAGAATCTGATATTGACAGAAACAGATGAAGGAGATGAAAGTCTTCATCTTAAATTAGTTTTCTTGATGTTGGGCAGTCTGCAGATGATCATGTGGGATCTTGCTGTAATGGCAGCTAATTTCAAACAGACCCTTGAACACGTTGAATAAGAGGCAGCCAGGTTTAATGCGGGTCTATACCGCCCTCATGTGGCCAATCTAAGAACATATAGAACCAGATGAACGAACCAGATGAACGAACCAGATGGTGCCATAAATAAGATAAGATAAGATAAGATAGAACTTTATTTACCCCGAGGAAATTGTTGTGCAACAGTTGCAATACACAGTAAGAGACAGTATAACAATTCTAAAATGTACAAATAGTGCGATGAATTTTTACAAAATATATATATCTAAAAAAGATGTAAACATAAGATGAGCTGAGATGGGGTAAGGTGCAATATTCAACAAGG
The DNA here is from genome assembly GCA_943593645.1 of Bovichtus variegatus. Lineage (NCBI taxonomy): Eukaryota > Metazoa > Chordata > Actinopteri > Perciformes > Bovichtidae > Bovichtus > Bovichtus variegatus. The sequence continues at coordinate 7,091,906 of CALSCE010009645.1, read as the reverse complement.
TGAGGTAAGGTATTTAGCAATATAATATAAAGAATCTAAATTTACAGAAATTACAATAATTACAATAATTACTATAATTACAAAAATTACAATCCCAAACTGAGTATAAATCAAACTGAGTATGAAGAGGAAAGTAAGCTACATATAACCCAGAATATTGAGGAAGACTGAGGAATATGAAGATGAAGATGAAAGATGAAGATGTTATGTGCAAATAATTTGCTCATTTAATGACTCACAAAGAGGAAACAGCATTACTCTAGTTGATGGGATTTTACAATGAACAAGTGCAATATGACAATGAAACACATTTACACAGCCATAAAATATCTACAAGGAGAAGAATATTCCAGCTTCAAAACCTCAGGCAGCAAAGTAGTAAGTGAACTGTAAGGAACTCACGAGCGACCCCTGGTGGCTCCACGTGGGAAACAAGTCACATTACAATAATGTTTGTTCCGTATGAAAAGGAAGACACAAACATGCACTTGTAAAATATGCAATTAATACCAAAGTATGTTAACATAAGGAACATGCACTGACACATGATCATTAGTATTATTAGTAAGGTGTCTGCATACTGATAGTTTTTTTATTTTTATTTATGAAGGTGAAAACATGCATCTGGAAGACTTATTCATGCTGACACGTCATTTGACAAACTAAATATTTGCATGCGAGCGCACCCTAGGAAATGTTTCAAATATAATGTCTACATATTTCCATACAGTCATATGCTATACTAAATGTCAAGCCACTGTAACGTAACAAGGTCGTATGAGGTCGCAGAGAGGTGCAGTCCTGAGGGTCATTGCGCTGTGAGGGTCTGATGATTTTCCGACAGTGCTCGCCGTTGGGAAGAAGGCACTGCCATCTACAGATATGGTATCATGTGTCTTACTGGAAGTTACAACATCTGGCGAAATGACTCAACATTGCTCCGCCTACGTGTTTTTCAGTGGAAGTTTACTCAGCCCACTAGACTCCCTTGTATGCTTTCAGTTTCAAAGTTGGCAGATAATATCCTCCCATATTTTTTCTGTATGTATCCTCATTATCTAATAAAGCAGTCTCGAGAGACGTCGAGGAGGGCCTACTTTTCAGGGCCGTGTGAACCTTAAAGCGGTGACAAAAAACACGGCTACGTGTGTGAACCGCGCAGGGTGCACACAAGGTGACATGTCTCCCTCTGTGCATTAACACGCCTACACGCACACGTCGCAGTGTTACTGAACAGCAGCCCTTAAGGTGGAAAGACATATCTCGGTCAACTCGAACGTGAGGGGAGGAAATGAAGCGCGCGCCTGGCACAGCGTGCGTGAAAGGGAAGTAAAGCCTTGCCTACTTTCTAAGTGGTTAGAAGTTGTGCGTGCGGAGCAGCTCGGTGCTCAAAGTCGGTTTTTCTGCCTCCTTTCCCTCGTTTAAAACGACGATAACTGTCAAGCGTTGAAGGGACGGAGCGAGCGATGGAGGCAGGGCGTGCTCAGTAGGGTGTTCGGCCTGGCGGGGGACTTGTGAGGCAGCGGAGGCAGAAAGGCGACGGACCCGAGTGTTTTTCAATGTTTTGACATCAATATTCAACTGAAAGTAAGTGTCGTGTGTCCTTTTGTTTTATTGTGTGATTCTGGCGGACGAGGAGCTGTGTTAGTTGTGAGAATGTTGCGAACTAAATGGAGTCATGTCTTAGTTGTAAAAAAAAAAAAAAAAACAGTTGCAGGATGTGTGTGTCGGCCTGAAATACAGCCGCTTACTTTTGTGATACGTTTCTTATAGCATGTATACGTTTGTTTTTGAACCTTTCACCTGTTTAAAAGGAGTGCTCTTAATAACGGTCTCGTGTTCACTAAATGCAGAATTATGAATTATCAAGGCAGCACAAGTCTTTATCAACTCCCTCCACACAATGCGCGCATTTGGTTCATTGTTTTTCTTGTTCCTAGAAATTCTGTACAGATGAATTCTGTTTATGTGGCATTAAAAGTGGAGTTGATTAGATATTAATACGGTTAGAAATACAGTTCATATCACATCATGGTATTAGATCCCCAAATAACATCTAGTGATTACCATATTAGACAAACACTATAGCAGCTTTGTATTCCACTACATGCTGATTAAATTATTAAGTATGGAGCGGCCTTAATGGTATAACTGACGTTGTAGTAATAACGATAGAAATAATAATAATAACACATTTTATTTGTATAGCACCTATTAAAACATAATTATAAAGTGCTTCACAAGAGAAAAATAAAAACGGAATCCAATAAAATGACAATAACATAAACGCATTATGAAGAGAACATACAAGTAAGAGTACATTTAAATAAGGTATACAATAAGATATTAAAATACAACTATAGAATGTATTATTAGACATGCACAGCAAGGAATTAATTAAGTAAAAATAGGTTTTTAAAAAAGTGTAAGAAAGTGCATTTTTAAATTAGATTTGGCTTGCCTAATACCCTCCTAGATTTCCCTCGGGATCAATAAAGTATCTATCTATCTATCTATCTATCTATCTATCTATCTATCTATCTAT
>CALSCE010009645.1:7059480-7089351 GCA_943593645.1 Bovichtus variegatus | reverse complement strand
TCTATCTATCTATCTATCTATCTATCTATCTATCTATCTATCTATCTTCTAAGAACACCAACTTATTGGCAGCAATTATGCAATTGTTGATACTTTTGACAGAATATGTTGTTTGAGTTTATTGTATTCCAGTTGATTATTTATTTATTTTGTGTGTGTTTTGTTTCCTACCCACCTCCACACGGAATAAAGTGCTATCTATCCATCCATCTATCCATCTATCTATCTATCCGTCTGTCCGTCCGTCCGTCCGTCCGTCCATCCATCCATCCGTCCGTCCGTCCGTCTGTCTATCTATCTATCTATCTATTTGATCTATCTATCTATCCATCCATCCATCCATCCATCCATCCATCCATCCATCCATCCATCTCCTGAGTCACCCCTGGGTTTTCAATCTAAATCTTGGAATCTTTAAAAGGGACCCACCAGATGATCTCAGGCTAGATTTAGGCTAATTTGGGATTACACATTCATTGGTATCTTTGTAGGGTTGTGATTAATGTGGATATTATCCATACTGCATGCACAGGTGAGGTGTTTATAACACATTTGAAGAAGGGAAAGTTAGGTCAGCCCTGACATTCTGTGTGTGTGTAAATTATGAAACCCGTCCAGGTTCCAAAGAGCCAACACCAGGGACATGAACTCTGTTCAGTTAATCCTAACAACCAGATTGCAGTGCCTGACAAGCTATTACCAACAAGGTGAGGAGAATCATGACCCACCTCAGTGAGAACAGCAGCTACTTCCACAGCATGAGAGTTTAAGTGTAAACCTAAAATATCTGTATACACAAGCCAATGGAGACACTTCTGGGAGAAGGCGGAACAGTTTTCAGTTTAGTTTAGTTTCAGTTTTATTTACAAACAGTTAATCATAAGTATACAAATGCATATCTTGATTTGAGAAAGTGCATGTATTATACAGTAACATTTAGCTGCAAAACAGCCTCTGTAATACTAACTAAAAGCTGTTGCCTTAGACTCTTTTTGAACTAAGCTGAGTGCTTCCTGTCCACACAATAATATCTCTCATTGAAACCTAGAAAGATCCATTCATGTCCTCACCGACTGTACTGCACCTTCCACACGCGATGAAAGAGTATCTCCCTTTCGCTTACAAATCAAATTAAATAGTTTGAATTGGTATGGATGTTGACAATGACAGATGTATTCCTAAAAATCTACTAAATAAGATGAGAGACCTATTTGAACAGAAGTTTTTCCACATCCGACCTGGAGGATGTGATATATCGTACAGATTGTAAATCCCTTTCAGGCACGATTTCCATTTGGGGCTATGTACATAAGATTGACTTGTATATGCCAAGAGGGAACTATTTGGTGATCTCACCCAACATTTAGGGAAGTTTAGCTTCACTTATCTGATGAATGATGTTTGGGCAGTTGACTTGTAAGACAGGTTGCGTTAGATCAGTAAACTTTGTGCTTTCTGTAAGAAAGTGAAGCAGATCACAGTGTCATTTGGCAACCAGATTTCAAAGGCTCGGATGTTTTCTTTTTCAGGATTTTGAAGCTCATTGTTTGCAGTAGAGGTGATAAAGGCTGCTGGACACTTATAACAATTAGGTTTATGTTGTGCGTTTCTAAATGATGAGTATTTGGAATTGACCTGGCGTCGTGTGCTTTCCTCTGTTCCGTTAAGGCAGAGTTACAGAAATCTGTGTTTATAGGATTAATAACTATAGGATTTATTGTTTATCTATTTATTAATATCAGGTGACTTTCGTTTGTTAAGAATTCAAAATAATACCACAGCAATCGTCAAATTCCCCCACATTGATTTCTGAAAATGCCCGTGGAAAATTACCAGTGTTAGTTTGACTTCCCATTATGCAGCGATATCAACAACACCAAGCTGAAATGTGGTTTTTCATACTCTAATAGATAGTATTATATATAGTAATACAGTCGTCTGATTATTGTAATTTTTCTCACATCAAATTTAGCGAGTATCTCTTTACTCTGTGTATTAACAGCCTGCTGAAGATGTAAAGTCTCTCTTTTTATTACTCAATTTAAGTCCTTAGAGACACATTTGTGATTCTGGGCTTTACAAATAAAACTGACTTGACTTGAGTGTATTTAAAAGGGGAAGTGTACCTTGACACAGTGCCACGTCTGGCATTGATATTCTTCAAGAAAGTTTTCACTCAACAGTTGCGTAGGGGTCCTAAACCTGTCATGCCTGCATACTGCCACTTCACTCAAGCTTCTTTTAAATTCTCTTAATGTTTTCGATTTACCAAGGAAATGTGCAAATAATGTAGTCACTGTGACAAACGTAGAAAACACCCTTGAATGCATACAAATGAAAAGAGAAGAGAAATAATAAGATACACGTAATTAGAAGGACCTTGTACCCAATTATGGCTTGTTTCGGCCACAAAATGTTATTCAAATTTCACTTGACATTTTGCCTCTTTTAGACATCATTTTACAGACAGGAAACGTGGGAAGAAGGAGATGAATGACATCAAGGGATTTGTTTGTGAACTGGAGTTGTTGCAGTGATGTGGTCTATTTGGGTCTGTGAAGCCTCCAGGGGTCGTGACGGTTAAACGATTCCATGGATGTTTTTCTCAGGAGATAAAGCCCCCCAGGCTGTACTGTAAACCAGAGAGATTAATGTATGTTCTTGCGAGAGAGGACTCAACAAAAGGGGGGGGGGGGGCTATGCACAACACAGAGACTTGATGACCTGGTGGTTTTTATTGAACACATCCGTCATATCTAGGAAAATATTGGAAAATCATTTAAAAAAGTGTTTGAGCACTAAACCGGCAACGTTACATTATATAGTGTAGCTTCATCTGGGGAATATATTGCAAATGGCTGACCCCGTGTCAAGTCAATTTGACTTATTTTGCACAGGTAATATCACATATCACAAAATCTGCCTCAAGGGGCTTTACAATCTACACAGCATACGACACCCTCTGTCCTAAGACCCTCGCTTCGGATATGAAAAGATTCCCCCTAAAACTATTTTAACTGGGTAACGAATAGTAGAAACCTGAGGAAGAGCAGCTGGGGAGGGATCCCTCTCCCTGGATGGACAGACATGCAATAGATGTTGTGTGTACAAAATAACCAACATAATAGACAATCAAAATGACCAAAATTATACATAGATAGCTGCTACCATGTTTCACCCATTGCACCCCACCTTTTAAGTATAACACAAGACAAGTGAGGCCTCTTTTCTGTGTAAGAGACCAGTTGCATTAGTTGGCTTATTCATTGGGTATTTTGAGTACTTTACTGAGGCAGTGGTCCAGTTTCCCTTACAGCTCTAAGACTGCAGGCCTGAAAGATCAAAGCCTTGTAACTCGCACTGTCGGCCAACATGATAGAGAAGTATTCAACAATGTGAAGAAGTATCTAAACAGTGGCTACAGCGGAGAGCTCAAATGCTCTTAGATTGGTCCCCATGCCCCTGATTGTTGTAAAGAGACAGAAATATGTCCAGATGCCAGAGTGAGTGAGTGATAAACCAGCTTTACAGAAGCGATGTCTCGTGTGACACTCAATTTGCTGCAAGACGATGATAGGATCACAGTGTTCATTCTTACGAACTCAACTGAAAGCACATGCTGATACTTGTTTTTCATTCAATACAGACTAACAGTTGAGTTAAACATTAAGGTGTAATCATTGGGTGTGGTCCAAGCAAGGGTGCTGGAAGTAAGGGAGTAGAAGTAGGGAGTAGAAGCCCCCCCCCCGTACTTTACGCCCTTGGCCCCTAGAGGTCGCTGAGAGATATCCAAGCTTTCAGAGACAGTTTGAGTTTTAACAGTGTGTGGTTCTCCCCTGTTTGACCTACATGCAGTAGTTCTGAACTCTTGCCTTTTTTCTTATTGTCAATACATCTATGAAAAGACCACAACCGATGTTGTCTGTGTATCCTGATGTATCTTATTACGCTGTGCCATAGACCTCCATTGATCTCCAATAACCGTTAAAAACATAGTAAATGAGCTACATTGCTTCAGTGTATGTAGTTTAAATCACACATAGGTCATGCTTGTGTTAAATACTCTCTCGCGCACCAAATGTATATTAATATGAAAATAGTCATTAATAATTGCACTATTTTCTCCAATTTGAGAAAGGCAAGCTTTTTTTAAATTGTAAGTTTTCTTTAATTTCCCCTGTAAGTAGCTTAAAGGTGGGAAAGATCCCCTTATTCAACACTGTCTGCGGTGTCACATACCATCAGATTGTTCCACCATGAAGCTGTGTTTACACTGAGTGAAATATTTTAACGCAATACGGTTTTTATATTGGCTACGTCATTCCAATAAATGGAAATGCTCTAACTTTTCCTTGTTGTTGGTACTTTTGGGAACCTTTAGGACCTTCACTATAATGTATAACAACGCTATGATGGCTTGAACAATGTTTGGCTGCCCAGCATGACCTTGTACTGACCCTCCTGCTGGCAGCACAGCAGGATTATTGAGATAAAAAATTCAACGGCATATTAGTTAGCCGCAAACAGGGTAGGGAAGTGGGAAAGTATACAGACTTTTTCATTGTTGGTTTTCTTTTCATGAGATTTATTGATAATATGTACAACAAAGAATATCACCTGCCTTGCCTTGTAATTTAAAAACTGACTAGTCATACATATTGTCCTTTTACTCCAACTTGTGTAGCCCTGCTTGATCATGGCCCAGTGGATACACATGTCCCAGATGATTCAGCGCCTGTCCAATGACACAGTGAACAACCTCTATCCCCCATCCGCCTTCCCCATCGAAGTCAGACATTTCTTAGCTGAATGGATTGAGAGCCAGAGATGGTATGACACAAACACACACTCTACATAGTTACACGAACATGCTCGCATATATACAGCGTATTCATGTGTATGCTTATTGTGTGTTCTTGTTCTGTGGCCTTGTGTGTGTGGATCTATACGCATGTGTGTATGTTTACATGCACATACTGTGTATGCATGGCCATCTATGTGTGTGTGTGTGTGTGTGTGTGTGCTCACAGGGACGACTTTATGCTGGAAAATGTGGAGCAGGAGAGCCAGGCTCAGACTCTTTTGGACCAGACCATCAGCCTGCTGCAATCGTTTTCTCAGCAGAATGCCAACGTGGTGGACAGGATGAAGCTGATGCAGATGAGCAGGAACATGGTAAGGGAACCGTGCCGCTCTGTAGCTCCTCTGCAGGTTCCACCCTGCATTCCTGATAAGACAGCAGTCAGTGGTCACGGCAGGTTTGAGTGACTGAAACCACTGAAACCAAAGACAGGAAGATGCTGTTTTTTGATATGTAGGACAATATTGTTTTTCTCACGAGTAATGTAAGGTGTTTGTTGGGCTTTAGAGAGGGTTAGAAGTGCCCACAACCTTCTTTAAGTACTTCACCTAACAAAGTAAAGCCTGCAGATATTCTACTGATCACAAGATACCAAAGAAGAAAAAAAAGAATGTCTCTTAGGAATTGATAATAACTGTACAAGCTTCTTTAAATATGTTTGTTGCCATTACAAATGTATTGTATGTGACATTACCTAAATAAATAACTGCATACTATTAGCTACACAGTGGTATTATGGACTGTTTTTAGGTTTGAGAATGTGCTTGCTTTACAGACCATGTTTAAGCAGCAACCTCTACAGTTCGGAGTGATGGTCAAAGACATCCTCAAGAAGGAGAGGGATCTGCTCCACACGGTAAGATCTTTAAAAAAATACTGTGTGTTTAGTTTTAACTACTGCCCTCACTCTAAGAAGCTGTCAGATCACTTTGTATGGCCCTGTGGGGCTTGATCTTAGTGTGTATATTATAAGTGATGACGAATAAACAGACACACAGGAAAAAGGCATAAAGTACCACTACAAACTACTTGGCAGGCAATAGTCTTAAATTATGTCTGGGCAATGCGAACAATGTGGGCTTATTTCAGGCATTTGGAGGGTGTCGATTGAATTGGTTTGACTGCAGGGAGAAATAGGTCAATCTGTCTTCTAGCTAATGTCCACTGTTTACTTTTTAATAGTAGCAACAAGTAATGTGTAACCAACCCTGTAAGTGTATTAAGCACTGTTCTATGTCTGCAGCCTGCTCAGACGCCCAACCCTCCACAGTACACGCCGTACCAGAATAGAGAGTCCTCGTTCCCCAACATGCAGGATGTAGACCACCTGGTTCTGAAGGTGCTGGACATCCAGGAAATCCGACAGAAGATGCACCAGCTGCAAGAAGAGCTCAACTGGGAAAGGCAGAACTATGAGGGTTTACAAGGTGAGACACAACCTTTCACCTTTAAATTCACGTGAATATGAGGTGCCTTATTTTTAGATAGCAGAATAAAACAGAGTAATTAATGGTGTTAAAAGCAGCCGTCAGTTCTACTACTACTACCATTACCAGAGCCTTTATTCGCTTCTTTTTTCTTTGACGTCCCCTGCTCCTCCTACATCCATACTATTTATGGATAACTGTGTATTCCAAAAATAGAAACACAGACAAACATAAGAATGTTTTTTCTTTGCTGTGCAACCTGTTTGGGTGTGATATGCATGGAATATTTTCACTCTAACTTGTTTTCCCTGTAATGATTTCGTAATGATTCACTTTTAGTGTCTGCTTTCTTGTCAGATCAAAGGCCACTATTTCCAACTCAGGCATTAAGAAAAGTTGTGCTTCATAATTTGTTTGTCTGCTTGTTCATTTCTGTTCGTTTGGACTCAACGTATGATGTTATTGATTGTTTTCACAGGGCCTATCCAACAGAACGGACTTGATCACACAAATTTAGAAGTCCAGAAACTCCAGAATCATATCCAGCAGCTGGAGTACAATGTGAAAGCAATGGCCACGGTGAGCTTATCAATGGCTTCAGCTGCTAGTTCTTTTTTTATTTTTATTATAGATTTCTGAAGAAATTCAGAAGATGCACATGATCAAACACTGTAGACAAACAGCAACTGATTTAGCCAAGTAGACAGCTGCTCTAAGGCCATAACTTCACGCTGTTCAATTATACTTTTAGTCTGATGTGACTTATCACACTAAAGTAGATCATTAAGTATGTCTCTTGGCTATTTTATGGATGAATACTGATTATTATGAGAGCATCCTAAACTAGTGCTAAAACAATTGGTCAGTTAATCAATCAGTCGATTGACAGAAACAGTTTTAAATAGTTGATTTATGTTTTCAATAAATAATCAAATGAAAGTGGCAAACATGTGTAGATTCTAACCTCTCTAGTATGACAATTTGTGGCTTTTCTTTGTGTAATAAAATTAACAACAGAATCTCTTTGGGATTTTTTAAATGTTGTAAAAGCAAAATATACAATTGGTAGACCTTAAGCTCTGGGAATTTCAGAAGGTTCAATTTTGTACATTTGATAGACTAACAATTAAACAATTGATGAATAAATCATGTGGTCTTTGGTATGTATGGAGGTATTTAATATGTCTGTGTTTGTGTGCATGATATTTATTGACATACACATGCATCCATGTGTTTGCCCATGTGTGTCAGTGTAATATGTTTGGATGTTGATTGTTGTAGAAGCGTTTCCAGCTGCTGGAGGAGAGTGTTGACTGTCTGGACCAGTGTCAGACCAGACTGATCAGCAGGCTGAAGGCGTGGAGGTGGGATCAGCACAAAGCCGCCATCGGACATCCCTTTGACGACAACCTCAACCCTCTGCAGACCTGGTGAGGTGCACCCAGCACGGAGAATAGCAACTAGTCTGATAATTCTTGGTTTTAAGCCTTTAAGTATCATATTCTTTGGTAAACGCACCATATTGTATGAAATGCTGAATCATACAAAAACGTTTTACATTTTACTGGCTGAGGTATTTGTGTTTTTACTTTCTTTCTTATTATATATTTTCTCTGTTAGGTGTGAGCAGCTGCTTGGCGTGAACGGGAAGCTGAGACAGGAGTTGATGCTGATAGGGAAACCGATCCCAGAGCTCCAGGAAAGGCTGGGCCAACTTCTGCAGGTTCTGATCCAAAGGTACCACAGTCACATTGTTTTCTTTTCTATGTATTTATATTTCTTTTTGAATATGTAGTAGTAAATAGTAATATAGTAAGTGTATTTAACTCAAACTTTTTCCTCTCCACCACTCCCAAAAAGCAACATACATGACTTCCTTTCAAACATATTTCAAAACAGGAAGCATTTTTCCTCCCTCGTTTACCTGACGTCTCCTTCAGCTCTCTTGTAGTGGACAAGCAGCCCCCTCAGGTCATTAAGACTCAGTCAAAGTTCTCCACAACTGTGCGATATCTGCTGGGGGAAAAAGTCGCTCCCGGGAAGCCTGTGGTGCTGAAGGCGCAAATCATTAATGAACTGCAGGCCAGGAACCTGGGCAGTGTACCTGGGTGAGTCATATATACAGCACAACATGGAGGAATGCACACTATCAGGGAGAAGGAGAGCAATAGTACACATCGCTAATTGGTTTTCATGGTATTTTCCATCTATTTTTTTCACCTGGAGTAACCATGGGGAAATTGTCGAATAAATCAATCAAAACAATAAAGTTTAACACTTCTAAATGGGTTCCATTAATGTACTTACTGTATACTACGTGTATGAGAAAAAAAACTGCCGTTGAAACTCTCTGTTTTGTTACCTGCAGTGATAATGTCGGGGAACTGATCAACAATACAGCCATCCTAGAACACAACACAGTCAGCAAGAGCACATGTGCCACCTTCAGGAATATGGTTTGTACCACTCCTCATTTCAAAGCCTAGATTAGATTCTTTTTTATTTGTTTGTTAACACATTTAAACTCCTATTTTGGTTTAACAGTCTATCAAGAAGATCAAGAGAGCAGACAGAAGGGGATCAGAGTCTGTGACAGAGGAGAAATTTGCTCTCCTGTTCTCAACAGAGATCACCATCACGGGCTGTGACACCCCCTACAGGATACAGGTGTGACCCTACCAATTGTTCTGTTTCCTCATTACATCCTGTTGATGAGTGAAAGGCAGTGATTTAGACTTTATGATAATGATGTTTTTTTTTCCTGTATCACAGTTGCATCCTATTCGTCAGCACACAGGCTTTGTTAAAATGCTATAGCAGTGACACATTGAGCTGACAACTACATGGTCATACAATTTTAAAAAAAATGTCATTGATTATAGATGATCTCACTGCCGGTGGTCGTCATTGTCCACGGTAGTCAAGACAACAACGCTCTGGCCACCATCATATGGGACTGTGCTTTTTCCGAACCAGTAAGTGTCAAATTATGAATTTCTCTGCTGTTGCTTTTATGTTCCTTCACTCTTTAGTCTCTGTTATCAGTGATGCAGTTTATCTCTCTGTGCTCAAGTGGAATAGATTGTGAATGTCGACTATGTACAGCGTTAATGTTTGGCTCAGAGGCTCTAACTTCATCAGTTGATCTCGAGGAATCTTCCGCAATTGTTTTGATATTAATTTGAATTTAAGTAAACTATAAATCTTCAATTATAGGTTCAATAAGCCACATAGAATGGTATACGGTCATTTTAAATTTAGTTTTTTTTTCGCTTTTTGTTCTCACTATCTGCCTGTGTGTACTGCGTTTGGGTCCTCTTTTTAACCAAATCCTGACACAACATGAGTTTACAGAAAATATCAGTACCCACAATCATCTTCTGGTTCAAGTCTTGTAGTCTCGAGTATTTCATGCAGCTTTACCAGTTTACTATATTGAGTTGAAAGTGTAATATGAGTAATGTGCACACAAGCTCTTTAGGCCTGGATGTGCTTCCTGTTTGTTGCTCTCTTTGCTTTGTCGATCAAAGTGTTGACTGGAAATAGTCTGTGGTCTGTAAGGAACACATTGATTCTTTTTTTTCTTTTTTTAAATGTAACCACTCAAACAAAAACGGACAATGTCTACACTTCAAGTATGTATTATGTGCAAAATGTACTTTAAGTATCAAAAGTACTCATAATGCTGAAAAATTACCCCTGCAAGGGTTTTACTTATTTATTATTGCTTAATTACACATGAATATATCAGCAATATTAATACAATATATAATGGAAAATTTGCAGTTTTCTGTTGTAGCTGGTCAAGTTGGAGATGATTTCAACTATTTTTACATGCTGTTGGGTAGCTTCATATATTTTACGTACAAATCATAAAGGTTTTAAAACCTAAAACATGATGCGTTGTTTCATGTTTTATAGATTCAAAGTGTTTTGTGCATAAAATCTTACTCTGCAAAGTTACTAGTAACTAAAGCGCTCAGCTAAATGTAGTGAATTAAAAAGTGCAATATTTTACCTCCTGAGATTTAAAAGTGGACTGGAAATGCTCAAGTAAAGTACGAGTACCTGAAAATTGTACTTAAGCACAGTACTTGAGTAAATGTGTTTTAGTTACATTCCACCACCTATGATGCTTGTGTGTTTGTACTTCCCTTTTTCTCTTCTCAGTTTTTAGTTTCTTTCATTCTTCCCCTGACGTCATTGTAAATGCACGTCAGTGTTCTTGCCGTGTCAGCCCCTCTGTTATTGCCATCAGGACAGAGTGCCGTTCATGGTGCCGGAGCGCGTGCCCTGGAGGATGATGTACAGCACTCTCAACAGTAAATTCACGTCTGAGGTCCAGACGAACCACAATCTGGACCATTATAACCAGCACTTCTTGGCCCAGAAGATATTCGACAGGCCTGAATTTTCAGATGACTTCAGCAACACTTTGGTTTCCTGGACCCAGTTTAATAAGGTACACACAGGTGTATGTCCTCTCGCGCAGACATACAGGCTGACATGCACTCAATTCTCACGGTGCACTTTCAATCTTACAGGAGGTTCTGCCGGGTCGACCGTTCACTTTCTGGCAGTGGTTTGAGGGCGTGATGGAGCTGAGCAAGAAGCACCTGAAGACCTACTGGAGCGAAGGGTGATGAGACTCTCTTGCTATTTTAATATAACATATTAGCAACCTGTTACAATCTCTTAATAGTGACATGTGCTTGTTCCACTAGGCTTATATTTGGTTTCATTGGGAAGCAGCATCTACACTTGATTCTCAAAGACAGGCCCAATGGGACGTTCTTGCTTCGCTTTAGTGACTCTGAGATCGGAGGCATCACCATTGCATATGTGTCCGCCAGTGAGAGTAAGTGTTTCCTTGGCCCCAGGTTAAGTTTAATTGTGTTTAGTTAACCCCCCCCCCCCCCCAACACACCTTTTTTAAATTTTTCTGTTTTCCTGTTTGGACTATGATGATGCTAAGGTATACACAGTAAATCCAGTGTTGACATACATACAGTATATTCTTTATATCTGTTATTTTTATATGAATCCATTTCAGGACATTTTGATCATAATAATAATAATTAGATTCTTGAACACCCTCTCCCATTTTGTGGGTGGTGCTCCTGAATTAAAAGTGAATATTTTATTTAGACCCTTGCAATAAATTTGGACATCATTCCAACTAGATGGGGGACAGAAAATCCAGAACATCCAGCCCTTCACCAAGAGAGATCTTGATATCCGTAGCCTTGGTGACCGCATCCGGGACATCAACGACATAACGCACCTGTATCCTGAGTTTCCTAAACATGAAGTTTTCAAAAGATTCTACTCGGGTAACGGTCTTCATGCACAAATTCATATGTTTATTATTAAGCTTGAGTGAAAACAGACAACTAACGGATGGAGTTTTTTTTTTTTTTTTTTTACTGCCAACAGAGTCTCCAGCGTCACCCCCAGGGGGCTACATCCCTGTGTCTCTCCAGACTAAAGTTGGCACGTAAGGGACTATTTTACAACTTAATCATGTCGTTTGATGCGCTTTATGTAAAATCGTTTTAAGGGAACATGTCATGTTTGTGTGTGCAGGGAATCTGGCTCAGCCACCCCCCCGGCTCCCAGTGTGACACCTCTCGCTGAAAGCTTCCCTGTGTAAGTGTCACTTCTACACATTTCTCGCTTCATTTTCATACCACCAACTCACTTCCTGTTATTCATATTTCCTGTTCTTTATCAGCTAGACACCAGTCCTCTACCACTCGCAACACTTATACTGTGTTCATGTCTGCACATTTATGTTTGATTTGCTACCAGTAGGATGCCCACAGGAAACCACGAGATAGTTAATCAAAATAATTGACAATTGGTGAATTTTGGATGAGAAATGAGGCCCAAAATGTTGGAGGCACTCAAGTTATTTGCCTATATTGAAAAGTAGAAATGCCAAAGTCCTACCTATGAAAGTATACCAATGGCATTTCTGTTATTGTTAAAAGTAAAAGCCTTTATTCTTATTCACAGCTAATGCCCCAATACTCTGACAAATTATCCTGAAGTAGCCTCAAAGTTACATAATATGTTCCTGTTTGTTCTAGTGTCTCATTAAAACTATATAACACTTGCAATAGGTGAAATATTCTAATCCAAGTTTACTTTTTTTCTATGTTTTTTTTCTCATCAAATGACATGCACCTGTTCTATATCATTCTATAGTAAGAAATACTTAGGTCCAGTTTTCTAAGATACTAAAGTAAAAACAAATTGTGAACGTTGCTTGTCAGCTGTGACTGAAGGAAGCTTGCCTCTCGAATTGTTAATAGTTATTAATGATTGTTGATAGAGCTCCTGTTCCTTTTTTTTCCCCCAGGCACCAGTTCACGCAGCCATTCAGCCCGCATAATAAAGAAGTGATGGAAGCTGCACCTCCTGTGGATTTCAGTCCAGACCCTACTTCTGGCTTCCCTGATCATATGTAGGTTATTTTCACATCTGTGCATAAAATCCATTTCCATGTTGTTTTTACAGTGTTGAGAGTGTGTGTGTAATGTGCGTGTTTCTGCCTTATAGTGCCGCAGATGGCGTTATGGATATAGATTTCGACCATATTCTCCAATTCCCACTGTGAATGAATCGGAGGATTTTCCATCAAAGTTGTTTTTGGAGTGCAAAGCAGACATCAGAAAGAGACCAGAACCAAAGTCGTCTGTCTTACCTTCATATGGAGAAAGTGCAGACGTTCTTCCTTAACTTTCATCATCCATCTACAGATTAATCGAATTTCTGAGTAAACAATAAATGTGATTTCTCTGCGACACATGCTGAGCCGGTGCTTTGCGACAGCAGGAAATCATCATCATCATCAAGTCAAACTGAGAACAAACAAATATCGAACAGTGCTGTCATCGCAGTCCGGCGGCCAGCCTTGTTGTGCACCTCTTTAAAAACCTGCTCTCCCTCTCACTGGTGGAGGGTTGTGGATGCTGTTGATCGGCATTTAGTGGACACTCCAGAGATTATTAAAACATTTCTGTTCATGTTTTTAGCGATGACGAGGCAAGCATATTTGAATAGTATTTCCGTCTTGTGTATAACCCTTCCTTATGATGGCTAAGCCTCAGCTATATTATGATATACACACAGTCTTACAGTAACGCACAGTATGCATAGGAAAAACTTCATAAATGCTGTGATATAGTGAGGATTAGGAACATGAAAGGAACAATAAGGTTTTCCACCACTGTTTTCTGAAACTATACAACATTGATGGACACTTACAATGCAGCAAATGGCAGAAATGATGATGATGATGGGAAATGTTCGTATTATATCTTCCTTCTAAAGGATCCCATTGTGTGTATTTTCTGTTATATGTTTATGTTAGGTGTTTGTTACTCTCAGCCAATAATAGTTGCCCTAATGCAACAAATTATTGCTGTCGGTCTGCATTCTTTGGAGTGATACAACTCGTAAATGATCAACGGTATATTTCCATACCTTTATTCCTATGTTATTTTATGTAACTAAATTAACAACATTGGAGTCTTCTATAACATGGCAATGTGCCATTTAGATGTTATCTAGTGTTAACATGTTTGTGATATAGGGTAAAGTAGTTACTGTTGCATGTAATAAGAAACATTACAGGGTAAAGATCAATGTTATTCTGAAAGGGATGCAGTACCTTTGCTTTGTGGGAGCTCTAAATCTAAATGTGTTCTGATTTTAGCAGCTTTTATCCTCAGCTAAATGTAGGCCAAAATCAATCTTCCTTATTAATCAACTTGTGCATGTAATAATATAATGGTGTGTTGGAAGTACCATGTTCCATGTATGTTCAACGGAGGATAAGCTTGTTGATTGACTTTTGGATATATCATCCCAAGGCTACTACTATAATCCATAAAATCTTTCAACTGTGGTGACAAATAAAGTCTCTGTTTTTTACTCAAAATGTCAAAAATACTTTGTGAAATGTATTAAGAAGAAAGTTAGTCGTCCCTTAAGCCAACCTTGACTGATATCACAGCCGTTTATAGAGGAACATGTCCGACAAGCAGCTGCAGAATGAATCTTAACTTTCACTGCCCCTGTGGTAGCAAACAATAACCTAATCTGATTGGCAGATGTTTATTTAAATAAAATGGCTACTGGGTTTAGTTCTCAGAAGTGTCATGAATATGTAATATTAGAATGTTTGCAAACATTTAAGATTTGCTTTTTAATACATGCAAATGTAGGTCTGTCCTGTGTGGAACCATCTCTTTAAATCCCATATTTTTCTACAGTCAGTCTAAAAGAAAACAGACAAAGGAATGATTGGAAACATAAGAATTTTCTGATTTTTTTGACATATAAAAATAATAAATCAATGGCATTGTGATCGGGAAGGTATGCCTGGTACCAAAAAGCCTGTCCATTGAATGAAAGCATATTGGTGTGTAACATAATTGGCATCACTTCCATAATCCATCAGCCAAAGAGGAGACATTGCATAACTAGCATAATATATTTCCTATCCATCCAGTTTCAACAATCATGAAAAGATTAAAAAAAAAAAAAAAAAAAAAAGAAAACTTTACACTGTACATCACAAAGCTTTTCCATTAGAACACAAATTCTAATTTCAACATGTCACTAAAATGTAAATTCTACTCAACCACTGCCAGGGAAATCACACTGAAAAAAAAAGGTTATGTAGAGGAAGCAGAAAGAATCAGCTTACATGTCTGGTTCAATAACTGCTCTGGTAAAATTTGTCAAAATGCTAACTTATCTCAGTGCCCCGTCCCCTTCCCTCCATCCCAGCAGCTGTAGGTGTCCCCTCATTAGAGCAGAACAAGATGGCTGCCTCGTAAACAAAGGGAGGAGGTAGGGTGAATGAAGGAGGGATGGAAGAGAGAGGGGATGCCAGGCCAATGTAGAGCTAACTTCAAAGTGAATTCTCTTTTGTGTAGATTGTATGAAAATAAAGGTGTACATTTATCACCCTGTACAAAACACACTAAAGATTTCAGTCATCTTGCGGTGACCTTCTCTCTTCACCCAAATACCAGAGGGGCTTGTCCAATAAAACTATCTCACTCCCAAAGAGCCACCCAGCTCAGCGTAGAAAAGAGAAGGCACCAGGTGTTTGCCAACACCAGCAACAAGCCACCACACCTCATGCACTCTTTCATTTCTAACCTCGAGTTGATGTAACAAAGACCCTTCAGTCGTGTCAAACAAAACAATTCAACTAGAAAACGCTTGTTCCTCATGACAGCTTGTCAGGTTTGCTTTCTTTGTTTTTCCATGGCAGACACGCAAAAGTAAATGCAAACCAACTATCACACACCTGTACATGAATCTGTGATAAGCGCTGCTCTAAAAGCAAAGCTCATGTCAGAAAAGTCATTTAAATGTAACTCAACACAAATACTGTATAAATTGTCTAAATGTGGTACAAACCTGCAGATGTCCCACTGATAAAGCAATTGGTAACATGTTTGGTGGCAATTATACCATTTCAAGTGTTTGTTATTGTAACTTTATTGAAGACTGAGCTCAGAAAAGACCAGATAGTTTTGTGTTTTGTGTTTATTTTAATATAAATATGAATGTGTGTGTGCTTCACTAGATGAAACACAAACTCTAAACTGAATGAATTTGGCTTTAAGACTTGAATCAAAAGCATAAATGATCTTTCATCTGATATAAAATGGGGATCACTCTAAACATTGAATCTGTTGAACTTCTGCAGTATCAGTAAGGGTGTGGAAAAGGTCGCATTATTCCCTAAAATATGTTTTTATGATTAAAAGAAAGAAAATCATGATACAGACAAATGATTGTGGCAATGAAAAGTGAAAAATAAAAATGATCAATTAAAACAAGCACACACACGCATACACGTGCACAGAGACATGCATGCACACCCACTCTCTGTCTCACACACTCAAACACATACAACTGGAAAAAAAAAAGAATATGAGCCAAATAAATTCTGGTTAAGTACAATACGTACATGTCATTAACCCAAAGTTCATTAAACGAAACGAAACGAAGGGCGAGATCACACCGGAAAATGGAAAAGCATGCAGAAGTCCACTGCTCTACTGTAGCTTCACTCCTAGCAGACTACAAAATAGGGAGAAAAACAGAAAGAGAGAAAAGTGAAAGAAAGATAGCGAGAGAGACCCCTGTCCTGAGCAGTTATAGCCACCTGGTCAGCCAGGAGTGACTGACTCCCCACACCACAGGGCACAGGGTGCTTCCTTCAGTGGCAAGTCTTCTTCTAACCCTCCATCTTTGTCCTGCAGTCCAAGGGGGAGGAGGAGGAGGAGGAGGAGGAGGAGGAAGGGTGGGTGGGTGGAGGTGAAATCAGGCGAGATGATCAGGGCGGTGGGTTCCCCTTTACTGGAATTCAGTAGGTCCAGTTCTGGATGCAGAACGAGGATAACAAAGGTGTTTGGGATCTGTGTTAGCATGTGTGGAGGCGCGGAGGAGGTAAGTGCGCAGAAATACTGAGTGGGCTGAGGATGGATCGGGAACTGAGGGTGCAGATTAAGGGGTGAGTGGTGAGGGATGGGGAGGTCAGAAAGCCAATATTCTTCTCCAGGCTTATAGGGCCTGTGTCTTGAGCTCGATGGGCTCTCCCCTGGTCTCCTGCTGGCCCTCAGCCTCTGGGGGCCGGGTGCCCTTCAGTGTGGCGAGCCTCTCGGAGAGGTTGCGCACACGGGGGAACAGCATGAAGTCATACAGCAGAGCACCCATGGCGCCACCAATCATGGGTCCCACCCAGTACACCTGACAGTAACAGAAAAGAGCAGAATGTGTTAGTGACTTTGAAGATGTCACACTACTATTCCAGAGTTTTGCAGTGTAAGATTTACAGATATGATCATCTTACCCAGTGGTTGACGAAATTCCTGACCAGGACAGCCGGGGCAAAGGACCTTGCTGGGTTCATTCCCGCTCCAGTGTAGTACATCTGAGGGAAAGACAGAGAGAGTAGTTCAGGGTTAAGACTGTACGTGTGACGTGATACAACTGTCAGAGTCTTGTGTAAACTCAGTGAACCGTTTCAAGTTTTTTCCTGTTGGTTCTTACCCCGAGAAGATGTCCCATGAGCACAGAGAAGCCAATGGCCAGGGCAGCAGAGCCCAGGCGTCCATTACGCCTCTCATCAGTCACAGCAAAGATGCAGACAACAAGCTGCAGAGTGAGGAAGACCTCCATGGTGGTGGCCATGCCCAGGCTGATACCTGGCTGCAGCTGAAAGATGGGAGGGGAAAAAAGATGGAATTCATGATGTGAGTGCATCCTTAAAAAAACACACAATCAACGTTTCTTTAAATTTGTCAGATGCAAACATTGTGATTGGATGACCTTGTGTGAAACGTGTCAGGTTTTAGATATCTATAGGTAGAATTGGCATACATGTGCACATACAATACTTACTTTGTCATACATAGTTAATCATCTTAACATTCATCAGTCAGTGTTTGTGAAAAATGTGATGTAAGATTTGTAATGGAGGAGTCAGAGCCAGTAATGGATGTGGTATTTCAGTGTCCGGCAGGTAATCTTACCGTGTTGAGTGCTAGGTTTCCCCTCATGTTGCCGGGTGTGACCCCGTAGAGCACGGCAGCACCAGCCAGTGCTCCGAGACACTGGGCCACGATGTAGAAGAAAGCACGGAACAGGGACATCTGGGAACCAATCAGGTAGGCAAAGGTAACAGCTGGGTTGATGTGTCCTCCACTGATGTGGCCGATGGACTGGATGAGGGTGGCAGCCGCCAGCCCAAAGCAGAAGGCAACATGGAGAACATTATGGGGCCCGGTGGTCCAGCGGAGGGCTGCCCCCAGCCCAAAGAATACAAAGAACATGGTGCCATAGAACTCGGCAAAAACAGCCCGCCAGAAAGACATGGACCTGAACTCCCACATGGTGGCAAAAGGTCAAAAAGCAACCTCTAAGCAATGGAGGGATGAAAAGTCAACAGAAAAACTAACTAATCAACTAAAAGGAGATGCTGTTTCTCCACAATAATGAAAGTGTTTTGAAACCAAAAAAACTGAGCAAATGACAAAAACTTGCCCTCAAACAGAAACTGCGTCTCTAAAGCTAAATGCAACGACACGTAAACTGCTCAACATGTAACTCTCATGCAACTGTGAACAATCTGCTGCTCTGAATTCTGATTTCTGTCATAGAAAGCTCCTGAGTGGAGCAATACGCCAGTCTCTGTGCATCTATGTGCCAACCCCGCTGGTTGTTAGTAGAAGAACATGGATAGACAAACGTTAAGCATGTCCTGCAGACATTCAGCCTCTTTACCAGAGCAGGGGGAGCTCAGAGGCCTTTTTATAACACCCCGGGGGCCACAGCAGCCCCGCCAGGCCCAGGGGAGGGGCCTGCACACAATACAATAAATCAAAACAAAATCATTTAACCCTTCTCCCGCCTGTCTGCTCATTGTGGAAATGACTATGAATCTGGACTAATGGGTCACAAGTTTAAAAGGCCCAGAAATAGTCAAAGCAGTCCTCAATACTTTAACTTATTTATGTAGGGAAGCTTTTGTAAATGATTAACTTCGATTGAAGTCATGCTGGGAGTGAAAGCAGAGAAGTAAACAACATGTGAAATGCTTTGGAGCATCTTATATTTCCGCTGGGGGCTTTTCAGAGTTTTACCGGAGGACAGGGAGATCTTGTACCTAAGTACCACCGACAGTCTGCTTGAAGCTTTGTCAAACAATTGATGTCAACATTTAATGTAAGTGCTAGAAAACCTCATTCATAACACCACTGGCTGATGAGCCCCCTTGAGAGACTGCAATGGCTTTCAAACCTGAAAATAGAAAAGCAGTGGGCATGTGGTGGGCAGAACCTGTGAGCTGGTGCAGTGGAGTGCAGTGGCAGTTTTTGCTAGATTTCCACTAATTTTGATATCTTTACAAACACAGGATTAATGTAACTTCAGTATCCACCTTTCACTTTTATTTTTTTTTTTTTTCAATTATTTCCTTTTCATTGTCTCCTCTGTGGTGTACAGTTCACATTCACTCTAATCAAAGCTGGGATCGCCAAAGCGCGAGCAATTTCTCCAGTTGTGCTCTCGATTGAGGTTTGTGGCAGCAGAACTGATTAGGCATAGTTTTACTTTGTGTGTGTGTGTGCTGGGCGGGTTTGGAGGCTCAGGTCAGATAAAGCGCTGGAAAATCCACGTTTGGAGAGGAAGAGGGGAGAGCAGGCATGGCATTGAGCTTCTGCACTGGAGCATCATGCTGACCAGGGCAGCCAGAGGGACGGCCGCAGCCCTATGAAAGGATTATGCTGAGCTCACACTGCTTTTCTTTTCTTCACAAAACGCTGGCAGTAACAGTTTCTGCTGGTTTCTATGGTCTGTTTGTCTTGTAATCACTATTGAATCTGTTAGTTCCCTTGTCCATAGGGCAGAGTGGCTGTATGTATTTGCCTCTGCACTCAAGCGTTGTGTTGGAATGACATGAGAAGAATACACAAATATAATCAGCAAACATTTTCATGTCTCAAAAGATGTAGGTTGCTTTGGAAATTGTGATACAAAGTGATTTCTCACGTCAATCTCAGAGCAGCCTGATGTTTGGAAGTTTTTTTACACCTCAAAACTACATTAAAAAGCAAAGAGAACACAATCGACCACCATCATGTGATGCACAACGGTTGCTAGGAAAAAAAACGTTTTTTTGATAATAGTGTTGATCCTGATTCTGACAGTTTATTAGTTTTCCAGATGGTGCATCTCTATTGTCCTGAGTATTATGTCCTTCTCATGACTCCCTCAGTCAGTGGTAAACCATCTTTTGTGGGTTTAATCCCACAGTTTAGTTTTACAGGGGAGGATGTTGAAAAGGTGCTTGCATTGTATTTTGCATTGTATTTTCCTGTTCCCTGGGTCCAGACTGCTGACACAAACATAACAACATGCAGCCCCTAAACATCTCACACTGAAGTAGAGGCTCTGGCCCCGCACTCGCCACACAGTGGTGGAAACATGCGCTGCAGGACACATGAGACTACCATTCAGAGGTGCTGATAAAAAACCCTCAACAGGGGATATTTATGTTCTACTTTCTTCAAATGATCCATGAATACAACAGACTTTCATTACCATAAATCACGAATCAAGAGTCTTTGTCAACAATCTATGGTTCTGATGCTCATGCTTAACCTATACCAGATCCAATGAGTGTCGCTGAATTAGCAGGTGGCATCTTTGCTAATAACTTGCGAGGGAAGTATCTACTGCAGTTGCCATGTTTTGAAAAATGTACACAGGAAATCTTCACAATAGGGATTTTAGGCTTCCATTTCCCTTCTGCCCTCAGTACATAGGTAGAGAGGAGTACCTTGTGTAACGTTAGAGAAGTGAAAGCAGAGCGCTCTGAAACATTAGCTCTACACGGTGGTTACAAACTAACATTTTTATGTGAATTGAATGAAGGACAGAATCCCATTTTTTAAAGTCAAAATATAGAAGAGCTATTTGTATTGTTTACATGTTATGTTCCCACACTGGCTGTGAAGCAATAAGAGAACAATCATTCAACCAAAGTCAATACAAGGCTTTAGCAGACTGCGTTGGATAAATTAAGAGTGTATTTTGGCAAAGTTAATGTCTTTTTACTGAGGAATTTCCTCTGTTGCAGCTTAGCAAGTAAATAATTTCAAGGGAAACAGAGGGATTTGTTTAACTTGGAACAATAACCACTTGGTTTGTTTAACTCTGTACGTTGAAGCCTCATCTCATCTTCAGATGCACTTTAGAATACATTTTTAAAAATCGTTTTTAAGACCAGACTTAAAAAATGTGAACCAATCTTTCAAACATTGTTTGATACCAAGACCACATTCTCCACGATGCACTATAATTCCTCTCTAAACGTCATCAACCTTTTTGGAACTTGAAATAAGTGATGTTTTAGTATTAAGACCTTAACGGTCTGAAACAGTTTATTAGAAATGTATTCCCAAACTCCCACAGCATAAGACAAACACAAGTGTTCACCACGTGTTGAATCAAACACACACGCCTCCAACGCAAACTTCTAGTGTATCTGATTAACAAACATTTAGAACCTGTATTGATTCAACTATTTGGGAAACTCTTGGGAGACTACGTAGGATTTCTGCCCTCACTTCAGTACGCATATGGAAGAAAATTAATCTTTGTACCTGCTACAAAGTGCCATGTTTTTACACTGGCATAGAGAAACAAACTCTTGGCAAAGGTATGATCATATGCAAAGATTGTACCACTCTACTACCATGATCTCAACACAAGCTTTAAGTTGCACAAGCATATCTGTTTATTTTAAATGCTGAAATATGTTAAAAAATGAAATCATTGTTAAATATCTGCAGATATTGTCATACATTGGAAAACCCATTTTGAGCGGAACTCCTGCTTTTTAAATTAACAAACAAAATAAGTGCATTTTACAATACAAACATTAAAAGGGGAAAATCTGTCAATAAAAAAATCTACTTTTTTGGAAAATAGGCTTTTTTTCTTCATTAGAAATCACAATGTTCAATACATAACCCGACATTGCAAAAAAACAGAGAGAGAAGGTGTAAGACATCAGCACATCCCATTAGTCGTTTAAGTCAATGAACAATAACAATTTCATTTGAACAGAATTGTCCATGCAGAACAGAACAGCAAAGCACAGCACTGTATGTCGCTATGGATTCCTGTGCATGTCTGTATCCAACAGTCACTCCGTGGAGAGGTTTCGCTTTGGACACTGCGTAGACATGAGGTCTCTTCTCCAACATGGCTGCCAACTCATGTCTAGTCCCTTTAACTGACTTTTACCTTGCTTTGATTACTACTGAGGTGGCGTCCATATTTATCTACTCAAGGTCGGGCATTTCTGGAAGAGAGACAAAAATGTGATGAGTATGAGCATGTGATTAGATTTGAATGTAATAGCTCAACTATTAATGATAAAAAAACAAATGCACCAGTGAAAATGAGGTATTAACAGGTAGTTCATAAAATATAAGAAAACTAAAAATAAATAAAAGTGATGACACCACAACTATCTGTGCAGTCATATTCAAACTCATACCCATATGTGATTGTATGGCAAAAGTTAAGCATCTCTTACTTAACTCTTAACGATAGTCATTTTGATTGAATAAAATTAAATCTCCATTAAGAACAGAAACGTACAACCAAGCCCTTCCTAACATAATAACATCATCATCTTACTACATGGGATAATATATTTTCCCCAAACACTTTATAGCTTACGTAACAGATCCTTAACAGTTACATTTGTATGCACTTGACGCTGCCTAGCATTATGGCTCTCTGTTCACCCTATGGGATCTAGTGACTACGAAGTACAAGTTACCAGACAGCTCTTTTAGAATAATACTTACTTTCATTGTCGCTGTCTGCAGAATCATGCTGAAAAACAAAGAAAAAACAATAAGGACAATTCTGCATACACTGCTTTACCTGATACATTTCACTTTATTAACATTTCTTCAAACGCAACGCCTTTCTCTGTAATAAAGAATATGAAACATATGTACATACTTCTTCTTCTGCACCATCTAAATCAGGTATATCATCCCCTCCCATTGTGTTCATCATCTGGAGAAATGCGCAGGAGACAAAAATCAATGTCACCACTACAGTATATCTGGACATACTCCCACTTTAGGCACTGTGCATGTTCAATATGCTTACCTCTGAGAATTTGTCAAAACTTGACAAGTCCTCATCTGAGTCATCCTCCCAGTCTTTCCAATTATTGAAGTCCACACTCAGCCAGTTGCACTAAGAGAAGATAGATTCAGCAATATTCATATCATGAAATCAGTTTATCACCTCCACCAAGGAGGTTATGTTTTCGGTTTGGTTTGTCAGCAGAATTACGGAAGAACTACTGGCCCGGTTTACATGAATCCAAATCACAGGGCGGATACGCACATTATTTTTTCCATATGGAAACAGCCTTGGCAGAGGTCTGTGCTCTTCGAGTGCCCTTGTAGTTACAGCTGTTTTTTTATTATGTTGATATTAACTTAGCTGTTTAGCTATGTGGCATATTATCAACAGTCTTTGAACTAAGAATTATCATGCTTTTAATCATCTTACTAGTGTTCCCACGCCTTCTTAAACATCGAATTCAAAAACTTTTGAAAAGGACTTTCCAGGCCCAGTGCTTTCAAATTCAAGGAACCAACAAGCCATAGTTTGAACGAAGGCTTGAATGTGTGAACACTTCTCTATTGTGCTGCGTTACAGTGCTGGCCGACAATGTGCCTGTGAAAGTTAGCTCGAACATGGGCCGCTGCAGTAAGGACTCAGCCTCACTACATGGGTAAGCTCCCATGTAAGCTACCTGGGTGCCCAAAGTTGTTTTCGTTTTTTAATGAATTAAAGTTACCTTTGACTTGTCTTTGGTAAGTCGTGGCCATGATTTCCCAGCCACAGCTTTTCGTAAACAACACAACACAGACCTGTCAGTGCGTCTGTGTTTGGAGTCCTGTGAGGAACAGAGAGAGTCTGATGAAGGCTTTGACGGAATAAAATACGTGGTAGAACTGCAACAAGGTCTACAGGTGAAAAACCTACTTTGGGGTCAATCTCCCCGAAAAGGTCCACTGTATTCTGTTGTTTGATATTATCTGTTCCACTGACGCAGCTGTAAGGTGAAAAGAGGTCATGAGATTTCCTTTACAACTGTTAACAATTTGTGTTGTCATCCTTCATACTAGACCACAACTTACCGGAAATCAAATTTGGACTTGTCAAAATGTACTTTCACATCTTTACTGTCCTCCACGCAGAACTCTACAAAAACAGAGTCCCTTCGGTCGTACCACTTGGCTGTTGCAGGCTGCCTAAAGACAAAACGTAGAAAGGGGGAATAAGTGACAATAATAAAACTCAACATCATTCATGCTTCTACCTAATCTCACGTGGTAATTAATAACGAACTATTAGCGTCTGGTTTATTAAAAATAATAGTTGGGTATGTCATTTCACAGCCAGGAGGTGGTCCAAGTGTACAGTACATTTGAGGTCAGGTTGAAATCACATTGACGTAGTCATTAATTCCAGATTATCATGAGAGCCTAAAGAATATGCCCTTTAATCAAGAAGGTGCATCTGCTAACATCACATAACAGGTCGTACACGTGTATCAGAGCAATTAGATTATTATACTGAGATGGAGTCAGGTACTGCTCCATTAGTGTTAAGTTGTAACGTTATGGTTATGTGGATGTGGACCACAGTGAGGAGAATATTTGACTGGATGAGGGCAGCTTGTGTTACGTGTATCGCTGACACGCGTGGGTAAATCGACGTTAGTTTACATGAGCTAAAGTGAAATCTGCCCAGCTAATCATGACACCACGCTTTTCTTTAGTGCTAACATTGACGTTACCCTTGCTTTGCTTGACATTAGCCTGCTAGCTAACGATAACGGGGCTGGTGAAAGGCGCACAAAGAATACTAGCTTCACTAGAGTGTATCATCTTCTGGGACATGGTGTTGCCAAATAACACTAGGCTGAGGGAAAGTTCGCTGTCGTTGGATTTAACGATGTCTTGACAGCCCCGTGTAAGTATGACTGCACCGCTGAGGCTAACTCGTGTGTTTAGCTCAGTTAGCTGTAATGTTAGCTGGTTGATCCTCAGTACACCACACAACCAATAACTGTAAGCTAGTTAGCTACGGCAGTTAACGACTACATAGTAAACTCAAGACTTACATCTCCACTGTTTTAGCAATTAAACTCCCTCGTCGGACCACGATATAGATTATAGTGTAACCTAGCTGCAATGCCCGGCAAAATGGTAACCGAAACCTAAACAGTTAAGTTTAACGTTCACGACAGATGCATGTGTCTCGCGTGTTTTCATATCTCGTGACGTACGGGCGCGTGCACAAGTGCTTCAGGCCGAAGCCGTTGGAGACAATTCTAGAACGTGTAGCTCAGCGTTCACTGTTCCAGAGCAGCGCAAGAGCTCCACCTCCAGAGTCAGAGGGGAGCTGGTCGTGAGTAATGTCATGATAACTGTGCACTGAATCAGGCTTCCTTGAATCCTTCTACCGTTTGTTGTGTAAATACATAGGTCCCTTAAATACAAGTAGAACTACCACACTGCGAAATGCTCCCAAGCAAAAGCCCTGCTTTGAAAATGTTTTAAAAAGTAAATGTACAAAAGTATTATTAGCAACATGTACTTATCGAGTTAAAGTAGGCTACTGTGAGAATAATCATTATGTAAACTGTTACAATGAGCCTTATTGTGTCCTTATTTAGATGTAATATGCGATATGTAAGATGTTATTGAATTAAGTAACTTAGTGGCCAATCTACTGTGAAATAAGAAGCAATATTTGTAAACTGTGGAGCGGAAGAGTACACCACCTAAAAGGGTGACAGAAGATCTGATTGGAGCAGAGAAGCGCTGAGAGGCGTGGACACGCCTAAGTGCCAACAAGGGGCCAATAGGACCTGGCCCCAGCCAACCAATGGGAGAAGACTATACCTGAAAGGCAGCGGGTGTAAAATATGTTGTAAACTAGAGATCTGTGAGACAGAGGAACTACTTAAATGTGGTCTGTGGACAGTGAAATGGTCCTCAGCTGAGGACTTTTGCAATGCTACCATATCATCATGGAATAAATACAGTTTATATGAAGAGAAGTTTTCTGAAATTGATTTCTATGCGTCTCTATTTCACATTAAAACAACACAACACTACTCAATGCAGAAATGTGTGTCTTGTGTGTGTTACAGCCTACCCTACTTTATCGGATTACTTTAACCTGAGCAGTTACAATGTAAATATAAGGCCGGGTTAAGCCACCCACAAGCTGCTCTTTGCTCGGGTGAGAGTAGATAAAGGAAGCTTAAAGGTAAATTAGGTCAGGGCTAGAGAATAGTTTTGTCTGCCATGACTCCCTTGTAAGATCCTCCAATGCGACTCGGACTAAGGAGAAAAGAAATTGGATGAAAGTTTTTTTTTTGGTGGCATGAGTTGCAGGAGGTCGACCCCCCCCCCCCAAAAAAAGATAAAAAGATGCTGATTTAGACATTTCTTTTATGTACTTTGACGGTATCATGGGCACAGCAGAAGACTGAGGGCATTTCTGCATTTGGAGATGATAGAAAAACAACATTTTGGCTAATGCTGGTTAATTTCTCAACAGAGACGAGCACAGATGCAGTGATGGATACCAAAGCATCTCCCTTCACAGCTTGCTTCTCAGCCGGTTAATTAACAGATGCCTCTTTAGCATAGCCCTCAACCATGATGTTAGAGTGAAGTTTCGCTTTATCAGTTTAGGTCCCCCATAGGATTGGAGGCTGTCAGATTCACCTGCTGCAATGGTGACTTCTAGTGGTTGTCTTAGTGGGAAAAGCACTCAAGCGGCAGAAAAAGACATGGAAACTGACAGATGACTTTAAAGGCAAACGGGGTCCTGTGAGGGCAGCTTCAAGCAGTTGGACTCGGACAAGAGAGAAGATAGGCTGAGAGGGAGTTTCACCAATATGAGACTTGGCAGCTGTCGATAGAACAAGTGAACAACAGTGTGAAGGCAGAAACAGAGAGCCGCTGGGATAGAATAACAATTCCAGGGAGCTACTGAATGTGTGTGAAGATGGAGATGGAAATATATGACAGATTATGTGTTTTTCACAGATAGGAGTGGCACATTATACATACAGACGAGGGTTTAGTGGATGGGTATGGTGACAAATAATCTTTTTTTCTTCCCAATTTTGACCACCTAGTGACAGACATGTGCCTTTCAAGGACTATGGAGCCAAAACAATGACAGGCCTTATGGGGGATAGTGGATACTGGGGAAGGAAGACACTTTGGAGATGACAGGCTGGAGGTAGTTGTCAAATGGTTGTTTTTGTTAGTCACAGGAAAAGGCTGTAGGTAGAATATACAATAAAACTGCCCAGTTCCACATTTAGCCCATTTAGAGGAGGGGAAATGATGCCAAAGAGAGCAAAAGACACGTTGATAGCCATTGTTAGCCATGGATATTAGCCCTATACTGTAGAACTCTAAACTAGCAACATCAATTTCTTACACTTAATTTCTTTTAGTAATCCAACATTTAAAAGGTTTGATAATAAGGCATCATTTGGATGTGTTATTATGATCTGAAAACCTAATATCCTTCCTCATTGTGGTGCAGTTGACAAAAGTTTCCCCACTAGCCTGATTGTAATGATGCCATACCTATAGTTTGTCAAGCTGTTGAAACTTTGGCCGTGGTAAAGAAACTGTTGCTGTAGCTCCAGATAGCATAACTGCAGAAGATTTGATATAACTGATTTTACATTACACTGTGCGGCGATACACATGTGTACATAATTCTTGCAGATAGACTAAGAGGGATTCGTTCACATGCTCGTATTGGTTGTAGATATTGACTTTATTCTCCAACATCAATAGAATAGCACATGTTTTAGGTTGGATTTTCCCTCTGTGTGTGAAATCACAATGAAAGAGTATTTGACATTTTCAGTGGTGGAATGTGTTGAAGTACATTTACTCAAGTACTGTACTAAGTACACATTCAAGGTACTTGTATTTTACTTGTTTATGCCATTTTTATGTTACTTTAGACTTTTACTCCACTATCAGAGGAAATATTGTACTTTTTACTCCACTACCTTTTTCTGGACGCTTTAGTTACTTTTCAGATTACAATTTCCATCCCCTTTCTGTTCAGTGAAAACCATGAATATCTATATTTTGGTGAACTCCTTCTTAAGCTAAATGAATAAAAGCCCTCTTGGATCAGCGGGAAAAAGCATCGTCACAAAGCTGAAAACAGGGCTGTTTTCCTGAGCTTGTGAAAAGTTAACTTTTTAGAGATACATGGACAGCGACGCTACAAAAAATTTGAAGATCTTATAGAATATGATGCATTTTTGTAGATTAAACAACCCAACAGTATATGAAGGAGTTCAAATTAGACAACATTAAACATCTACAGCAGTGAAACGCAACATACACATTAATGCTGCAGTAATATTCATTCAGAAACATCATATGTAATAGTAAAACACTGACACGGAACATTTTACTGCACAATCAATACTTTTACTTTTGATACTTTAAGTACATTTTGCTGGGAAACTTACATACTTTTACTTTTATATTTTTATATCCCCTGTATACTTCTTGCACACCCTGTGAATTATGAATGTGTAATGCTTAATTAACTCAGAAAAAAAATAAATTGCAAGTAGATATTATGTTTTAACTAATTTTGAGTTGGCTCAGCTACAGCAAGTCAAAATGACTCAAACACTTCGGCAGTTTTCATTTTTATGCCATGATAAGTGATACCGCCACATATTAGATATCTCCAGAGGTTAGCTGAAGACATTTAGCTAAATGCCAGGTTTTATTAATTTTAAATAAAGAAACAATTTAATGACGGAATGAAATGTTTTATTTTAAAGTGAAATATATTGTGTGATGCTGCTGGCCTAAGCTCCTTAAGCAGGGTGATCCAACGCCACCTCCCAAATCTAACCAAAAACCACAACTACAGATTGGAGCATGTTTTCAGTGAAAGCTTTGCTGGCACATGTTGCTCTAGCTGCAGACTGAGAGGGATTTCTACATCTGTTGATGCCCTTGTGTCAGCAATGTTTTTTATTTGGAGGAGGTTCAACGATCAACCCTTTTCATTGTTTTGCCGATTGAAAACTAAAACAAAAATAACAAGAAATCACTGATTTCTAATAAGGACTTTCTAATTACATAAGTTAATGTAAAGCGCACTATAAATAAAATATGTTAATATTATTATTAGCATTATTATGAGGCTTAAAAACGTCTTTGCAAGTTCTTACTATGATTATTTGTAGGTGCTGTAGGTGTTGACACATATCGTCATGAAGTCAGTTATTTGACAATATATTGCATTAGTAGATCTGTGAATCTGTTTTAGACAGAGAACACGTGTCCTGTCATATGAGCTCACAGCTACTGTCTCATGTTTGAGGGAAACTCAGGTGTACAGACCTGCATTAAGTGAAAAGCAGTGGGGTGGAGGAGACAATGCCTGTGTTTACCATATTTTATTTGCAAAGCTCACCCAAATGGATTTGCTTTTTTCTTTTGTTATTACTTCTGTACATATGCGTGCGTGTGGAATTGGAGTAAACTGTTTGATTGATTGAAAGACCTCCTGAAATTGCTTTCTCAACCAGAAGAAAAAACGTGGTAATGCAATTCTGTTTTGTTTCGTAGACAACTCTCAATCATGATATTTCATAGCTGAGAGCACCAAAACAACAACCTGGATCGCAAAACAAGTAAAAAGATATGTTGAATCAAATATGTTGGAAACAGCATCTCCAAGTGCTAATACCCTGCCTTTTGTGAGTTTCATTTTACACTCAGTGCTTTTTAGGTTTTCCTGATTGTTGTTCGAACAAAAAAGGAAACCATTAGGACATCACTGTCGACAGTAAGTTACTAGATGGATGGATAGATAGACAGGAAGATGGATGGGTGGATAGATGGATAGATGGATGGA
>CALSCE010009645.1:7044995-7059470 GCA_943593645.1 Bovichtus variegatus | reverse complement strand
TAGATAGATAGATAGATAGATAGATAGATAGATAGATAGATAGACAGAAACATGGATGGATGGATGGACGGACGGAAGGAAGGATGGATGGACGGACGGACGGACAGCACTTTATTCCGTGTGGAGGTGGGTAAGGAACAAAACACACACAAAATAAATAAATAATCAGCTGGAATACAATAAACTCTGAGAACATAAACTAAAAACTAGGAACAAGTCACCCCCTATGTTATTGTAAATCTGTGTGCTCACATAAAAAGCCGTTGTTATGCCCAAACAATATATTCTGTCAAAAGTATCAACAATTGCATAATTGCTGTCAATAAGTCGGTGTTCCCTGAGAGACAGCTTCATTTGCATTATAACCGCATGAGTGGGTATTCCCTCGATGGCGCGTAGGCTGGACTCGTGTGTGTGTGTGTGTGTGTGTGTGTGTGTTCTTAGCGTGTATTGTGCCTTATCATTAAAGCTGTTAATCACGACCCAAAAAAAATGATTCAGTCACAGCATGAAGGGGGGAAAAAACACAAACCACCATTTGTCAGCCAATCATGTCAGCTTAGTGACGAACTTCCTGGTCACACTTTCTCGTAAGTCCCAGTCCCTTTATTAATGGGTATGTCTGCTCCTGCACAGGCAACAGGGAGGAGGACGCGGTGTGAGAGCAGAGGCACACACTCAAAATGAGAAGAAAGAGCAAATTATCTTGCTGGAGAAAGCTGTCACACAGCTAGCGTGGTCGGAGCCAGATAAGAAGAGTGACTACACATGCTATTTACTCTGTGATACGCCTAGCCCAAGGACGTACGAGGAAGGCAAACACAGGCGAGACTGGGGACGAGGGGCAGGATCTGGATGGCCAGGAAATAGGACCCGAAGAGATATGAGCTGGAAATACGTTTGGATATCATGTCCTGACTACAAAAACGAATTATCCGCGGATAAACTGCGGCGGCACGTCAGAAAAATAAAGGCCTCCCGTGATGGAGCTCTGTGCTCTTTAATCCACAAAACCTCCCTGACAGACAGCGGCGAGCTACGGTAAAGGGCGAGGAGCGGAAGAAATCAGGAGGGGAAAACCACTCAGCTAAATGTTGACACGAAATGTATCAAAGGCTAAAGCTAATGTCGCGAAATCGCTGAATTTCCCTATGCTCCTGCGGAGAATGGATCAGTCAAAATATCGCCGAGCAGCTGTGATAACGTTTGTTCCGGTCCTTCGGCTTTTCCTCCTCTCCTTTTCTGTTCAACAGGACACTTTATTCACAATTGAAGGGATTTATGGGATCACAAGGTAACCTTTCAACCTAAAGAAGTGTCACTCTTGTGTCTGCATGGGGCTGTCATGTTTTCCGCGTACAGTATGACGGGGTTTAGTTTCCTTTGTTTACAGTCTGAATCTGTGAACAGCTGATGCGTCCTCAGCAATGCCGCGATACTGCCTGTTGTATATTTCGTGCTACAGTCACCGCAATCAGCTGCCCATGTAGAGATATTAGATTCACTTTGTCATGCACAGATACACTAGGAGCAAAACAACAGAAATGGATGTCATGTTGCTTTTCTATTGACATTGCCTGAGCTATTAGTCCACGTCGACAAAAAAAAAAAAGTAAAGCCAGCACAGTACAGCAGAAACAAAAACACTCTTGCAGCCACGTCTGAGCAAAATATAGCATCGTTCCTCATGATGCATTTGTAAAAAGTAACATGTGTTAGTGCATAGCCTTAGGGAGCAACTTCTCTAACTTGATGTAAGCTACATTCACACAAGTGCAAATTGTGTTTGTTTGTTTGAATATCTTTGTTCCTACAATAATGTGCTGATGACTTTTATGTGCCTCTCCATGCAGTTTCCTCTGATGAGATGAGTGTGCGTGCTGGCCAGGGCAGTGATGAGGTGCTGGTTTCACAGGCGGTGTGGGATTACCTGGCTGCAGCTGGGCGGCCCTGGCTCATTGACTTCCAGCACAAGCAGGGGATGAGCGCTGGTATCATTAGGCGAGGGGAGAGGGGGGGCTGCTGCGCCGTGAGGCTGCAGCCGGTGGAAGGCTCCAGGAACGGTGGAGCTGGGGTGATGGATGGACCCTTCTCCAGCGAGACACGAAAAGCTTTCATTGACTTATGCCGCTGTGCCCGCAAGGAAATGAGCAAACAGGACGGAGGACCCAAGAGGAAGAGGGCTCTGCTGCCCTGTGTGGGAGTCCTGGAGCCAAACGGTGAGGGCAGCCTGCTTCAGCCCCCACCTCCACAGCCACGGCGCTCCCAGAGGCAGCAGCAGAAGTTCAGGAAGCCTGCTGATGAGGAGGCTTGCGCTATGCTCCACGGGGCAGCCCAGAGGAAGGACATGGACTCCAGCTTGGCTTCTCATAGTGAGGCGGAAGACAACAGCACTTGTTCAATCTGTATGGGGGACATAGTGGAGAAGACTACCTTGGAGAGGTGTGGCCATTCATTCTGTCGCTCTTGCCTGGATCAAGCCTTTAAGGTGAAGAAAGCGTGTCCTGTGTGTCGGCTAGTGTACGGCCAGTTGATTGGGAACCAGCCCGCTAATGGTACAATGATCGTAGAGCGAGATCCTCATCTGGAGCTTCCTGGCCATGATGGCTATGGGTGTATCTGCATCATCTACAGCTTCCCTCCTGGCCTGCAGGCGGTGAGTAGACCATGTGCAGACTGTAAGCCACTCATTGTTACTTGAATAATGTTTTTTTGATAATCATCTAGGGCTGAAATAAAACTTAACTCCCAGTTGTTTTGGATACATAACACGAATCATCAAATTTAGAATTTCATAGAAGAATTAAAAAAAATGCATTTATGCCTGAGAGTCCTAATTTGGCATAAAATCTGATTGATTTGACTTATTTAGCCTAATTACGTATGTAGGTAATACTACATGAGATATGTTTAAACAATCTGGCCCCTCCTGCAGAACTTCCTTTTCGTCCCTGACTGATATGTTGTATAGTTATATAATCTTTCCCTGTACTTGTGTTACATCCAACACCTAATATCCAGTTTCAGAAGGAAATATATCAAATTAAAGGTACAATCTTGGCTCAAAATGGAACAATCACCGTCTACTTCCGCCTTTTTTTTTTTATAAGAATAGTAAAAAAATAAAATTACAGTATAAAGCAACACTGTTGTTGCAAATAGGAGGGATGCTGGCTGAAAATTAGTAATTGTGTAATATTATAAGTAAAACTCTGGCTTTATGCTCAACACATCTCGCTAGCGCACTAACCTCACTTTCTATTACAGCCCACTGAACCAACTGCCACTCTCAGATTCATTGACACGTCTTTTAACAACAAAAACCAACAAAACAAAAATGTTTGTTTTCTGAAGCTGGTGAGGTGTCAGTCATTTGTGTTGTCCCATTGCAGCACATTACCAGCCCTTGTTGATCAGTGGAACAGTAGGACACCATGGGAAGGACTGTGTATCCACTCGCGTGTGCGTGCATGTGGGTCCTTTTTAATATTGCATCTTCCATGACTTTTTGTCCATTTTATGGGTCAAACTTGTCTATTGGCTTGATCCTTCATTTGCCATAATGGATTAAATAGTAAATTTTCTTTAGTCCCTGCCAGGTAAATACCAACTTTTTTCAAACTCCATTGCTTTAGTTTGTGACACGGACACACGCACGCTTTCTGTTTTATAAATGTGACGTTCAGCCTGAGATAACCCCTGATGACATCAGCATTTTTTCTCAGACCTTACAAGGCTCGTTCCCCGAGAAGATAAGATAAGACTGTTTTTACAGGCTGATTATAGTACTTCTCAGGGGAATTACTAAACTGATCTTTTGTCTGTAAAGTCAGTGGAGTTCCCCTTTCCCAGGAAGTAGATTAAGATAAACAGTTTCGGATTAACTGCTGCATAAAAACATAAATGTCACAAAAGACACTTGATGAATAAATGAAGAACAGACTTGCAGATATACTTCTCTGTAGCAAACGCAGTTAAAAATACAAGACATGACCGTGGCGACACAATACCTGGACTAACAAAGAGTCCCAGACCCCAGTAAACAGACACAACAGATTTAAAGCCTTTAATGCCCCTTTCAAACTAATACTGTTTTAATTAATCCTCCTTAACAGCCAGAACACCCCAACCCAGGTGTTCGGTACCCAGGAACAGACCGTGTGGCCTACCTCCCTGACAGCCCGGAGGGGAACCGTGTGCTGGGCATGCTGCGCCGGGCCTTCGAACAGCGCCTTATCTTCACCATCGGTACCTCCATGACCACGGGCATGCAAAATGTCATCACCTGGAATGACATTCACCACAAGACCTCATTATGGGGCGGGCCCCGCTGGTATGTATGGGCTTTTAGCTGGAGGAAAATGGCCTCTGAGATTTGATTAGGTAATATCCTCCACAACTTCAGACTTCAGATGTGACTGACAGATGTAATTCAAGTTCCTGACAAGGAAATGCTTTCAGTTGATGTCCTTGGCTAGATAGCACTATTGCTGCCTGAGCACATACAGATGCAGTGATGACTTTTTTATTTCTCCTGACAGTTTTGGCTACCCAGACCCCACTTACCTGGTGCGAGTGACAGAGGAGCTCAGAGAGAAAGGCATCACGGCCGACTGACGGCATGAAAATGACTCTTCCAAGACTTTGTAGGACTTTCCGAGTGTCCTTGCGGTGGACATGACTCGGCTCCAGGTTGTGCTTTGAGACTGCCCGTCCCTTAAAGGACGGTTGAAGACGAGGCCCTCAGCAGACCGGCGTCTAATGCTGCAGCAGAGCCCACTTCACTCCACTACTTCTTCCTCCGTTTGTTCATTTTTCCTCCATAGTTCAGCTTAACCCAGTGCTACATGTGCAGGAAAATACCTTGAGTGCAGTGCATTCTTGTATTACACAATCCTCTACCTGTCACTGTTGGCAACAGGGCCAGTATCTGATGCACTTATTAAAGAGCATCGTGGCGTGTTGAAATTCATGGTACTTATATATTATTTAGGAAATCTAAGTTAAATGTTATGCAGACAGGTTATGTTATATTAATGTTTATTTCTACTCTGAGATAACTTTATTTCTTAGACGCACACATTCTTAGTTTGATCTCCTTTTTAGAAATGTTTAAGTTGATTGTTACTAATTACCTGTTGTAAGGATAATACTTGGGTTATAAGGCAGAATAGCACTGCTTCAATAGGAAGAATTTATTTTATTATTGCAATCTAAAGCACTCACAGGCACTTTTGTAAGAGAGTTTTTTTTCCTCAGTGAAGACAGAGTCATGGGTTTTGCTTCCTCTGTGTGGAAGAGTGCTCAGAGCAAACAGGTTCGTGCAGCTATCGGCTATTAGCTCGGTGGCTACAAGTTGATGTCAATTGCTTGGAACTCTTCATTTGTATGTGATCTTCATTTTTCCCCCTCCATTTTTACTCAAATAGGAAGAATGCTGAACTATGTATCACTGCAGCAACATGCATTAGGACTTTTCCCTAGGTTTTTGCCATCGGTCACTCCTGTTATTTCAAGATGTCTCCCAGGTGTTGAGCCCATTACCTCAGTTGTTGGTAATGAGCTCATCTAATTACCAGATTTAAGACGATGTCAAATATAAAGGGCATGTAGACCACTTAAACCAAATCAAAGGCACAAAAGCTCTTTAAACATTTATGCCTCTGTCCCTGTCAAACTGGGAGATTTGCCTGCTAATGTTCT
This sequence comes from Bovichtus variegatus, assembly GCA_943593645.1. NCBI lineage: Eukaryota > Metazoa > Chordata > Actinopteri > Perciformes > Bovichtidae > Bovichtus > Bovichtus variegatus. The sequence goes on along the minus strand of CALSCE010009645.1, from coordinate 7,053,767 downwards.
CATTTAAAATGAGGTAACTGTTGTGAATTTGTTTATCTAAATAGATAATCTACAATACACAGTTTTAAAAAAAATAATAATAAAAGAAAAAGTGGTGGGAACAATTGATCTGATTTAGGGTGGGGTATTGATCTCATTTTGTTGTGCCTTTCTTACATTCACTTTTGATATAAAAAAAAATAATAATAATAAATCAAGCATGATGTTACTACTGAGGAGTTTGGGCGTATTTCAGTGTTAATTGATAGGTAAACAGCATTATGTTTGTAGCTATACTATCTGGCTTAAGTACACATACTACAAAGTTCATGAAAATATGTATACTTATGTGTATTAAAATGAGCTTCTTCACAAACATTCTTGCAGTCCAAACGCTGAAAAAACCCTCAGACTGATGAAGCTGTTTGTGTGAAAGTGCTTTGCTAAGTGCAGTAACCTGCTTGGCTAGTGGTACATTTCTCATTCATTTGACTGGTCAGATCCATACATCCAATACCCTTTTTATTATGTTTTCATCCCCTTTGTATTTAAGTTAAGGGACCAACCGAAATATTTTTGGGACACAGGATTGTAGTTCACTAAAGCTACTGTGCAAACATTTCTATGCATTACGTGACTGAGGAGGAGCCAGCAGAATGGATAGATTACACATATTACAAACTGATTGTCAAGGAAAAGTTGGGAGTTTTGCTTTTTCTAATTGTGTTGATTCGTACTTTGTTGATATTCAGAATAATGTGCTTTACATTTTAATACTTGAATAAAAAGTTATGTTTTGGTTTGTGTTGGATATTCAATGTAGGCCCTAAATAAACCAGGAGCATCATAAGCAACTGAATATCAAACGTGTGTCCATTTGGAATGAGTTCGGGTTGTCGCCTCTTATCAAGACCTGAACTGCCACTGTCAGTGGAGGAATGTAACTAAGTACATTTACTCAAGTACTGCACTTAAGTATCAATTAGAGACAAAAATGCCCAGTACATAGTATTTTAATAAAAATAATTGTTTGGTATCCTATGCTAACACTAATAAGACTCACTGTTTTGGGCTGTGCCATATTAAACACAAGCAAAATTGATTATGTAAAACAATTTCTAAATGCTGATTGCATACATCAGCATTGGTACTTCAGCAGGAGAATATCAGTTAGATACTTATGCTGTCAATACTTGGCTGATTGAAGAATTAGAGTATGCCACACAGAAATGTTTTCACTTCATTTAGATTTTTGGCAAAGTGTGTATTACTATTGGGAAGAAGTCAGTAGGATTCTCATTTTAATTTTCTTTGAACCTATTTTCTTAATAAGGCAAACTTTAAAACTTACTTGAAATTGAGTGTTTTACAAGGGCGGAAGATAGTTGCAACTCAATATCCTGATTTCTCAGGCAATACATTATTGGCTAATTGTCACAAATTGTGAAAGCAAGCACTAAAATTCCAATAAACAACGGTCTCATTAGTCACCTGTTTTACATAACAGTGGCCTTCCTTCAGATTGTTAAGGACCAATTACTATAATCACTTATAATGACAGAGTTTGAGTGTTTCGGTGTGTTTCTCCTGTGATCATAAAACAGGCATGTTTACTCCCGTGATTCCAAACATTACAAAACACTTTAGCAGTATCTGTTACTTTTAGGTTAACTTGTCTCGTGTTACTTAGCAAAGAAACAAAACCACACTGTAAAAAACTAAAGTATAACAATATGTTCCTCTAGTAGAAGTATAAAGTATCATGAAATTAAAATATTAAAGCAATGTGCAAGTACCTCACAATTATATAGTAAATGTACTCGTACGAGTTGTCTGAAGAAGTTGGATTTGACGATTCTGTCTGACATCAGGCCACTTTATTCCACCACTGGGGGCAAACTTTTTGTTTACATTTAGCTCATGAAATGTGCTAATTACCTATACCAACAGCATCAAGTTTGAACCAATCAGAGGGCAGTGTTTGCACTACTTCCTTACACATGGATGTGCATCACCCAGTGGATTTTTTTTGTCTCTTTATTGAACATTGTGAACAGACACATGCAGCAGGTCATGGCCAATTAAAGTTTCCAATGTGTAAAAAAAAGTTTTAAAAATGTCAATCAAATTAAATATGAAAAGTAAATACATTCAACTAAATATATAAAATACATAATAAACAATAACATCAAAAAAGTCAATATACCTTAATCAGGGGCTTCAGAAAATAATTGTTAAATATAACAATGTGTTCACTTTTTTTGGTGTTTGTGTGTCTAGAACTAAATAGAAAATGATCAAAGTTTGGGATGGATTTATAGAATCTGCCTTATGCATGTGCAATTTACCAACAACAAGATGTATCATGTCACTCAAATGATTATTATTACATCCACATTTTGTGATGATGTCTCCAAACAAAGTAGAGAATGTCTAGTCATGTTATAAACAAACTTCTCTACGTTTCTCCGAAAAACGCATCACCCAGTGGAAATGAATTGGTACTTTCCTTCGTTTGACGTCACACGTCTCCGGACACATCCGCACACGGAGAGCCAACACTCGTGTCGTCACGTACTGAGAAAATAATGGCAAACACACCAAACAACCACTCCGGTGGAGTCCGTAAAAGTACGGAAGACTGCGCCATTTGCTTGGACACAATTCAGGAGAAGAAAACGTTAAAGTGCTTTCACTCTTTTTGCTCTGTGTGTATCGACTCGGTTTTCAAGTTGAAGCCTGCTTGTCCGATATGCAACACCTACCACGGAGAGTACACCGGGACCCAGCCGGAGGGCACGATGACGGTGATGCGCAGCTGGCAGCGCCTGCCTGGCTTCCAGCACTGCGGATCTATTGTCATACAGTACAGTTTCCCAGCAGGGATACAAGGGGTGAGGCTGCCACTGTAAGCTAGAAGCCGCATGAGTATGCTACATATCAACAGAGCTCGTGTTAGTTTGACGACATCTCTCAGCTGTTTGAGATATGACCTCTGTCCACCAGATGGCGCTGTTTGACAAGTCGACAGCCTTGCATGGACACATTAAAGCATCTGGATTAGGTATGATAAAATGGCTGCCAATTCAGTTTATTTCCCCCCCCGTTTTTTTGTTTCTTTGTTTGTGTGTTTGTTTAAAAAAAAAAAAAAAAAAAAAACTTTTATTGAAACATTTTTTTAGCAACATTTTTTGTAGTTAAAAACACAAGTCTACATGGAATGTAATACAATGTATACAGAGTTAGAAAGCAACGTAAATAAAAGGTTATTTAGTCACATGAAGAAAAATAATAATTTTGTTTTTAAATAAAAATGACATACATATGAACAAATCAAATAGAATATTGATGAATTTGCATGAATGAATAGTTAATAGGTTTTTAAATGTGATAGTTATTTAAATAAAATTTCCTTACCGAAATATGTTAAGATCCAACATGATAATTAGCCTAAACATTGTCACGTGTACACACTGAATAAACTGTGTTATAGCATTTCCACCATATAATTACAGAAAGAGCATTTGTTTTCTATGTTAGACCTACATTTACAAACAATGAAAATAATCGGGTAATAACGATGGATGATTTTAGATAAATACAGTATTCCATGTTTTAAGATCAAGAGCTTGGTCTGTCCATTTATATTTTATAGACATTATTGTTCTTGGAATACGTTAGTTTCTGATTAGGGTGATTATGGAATTTTTTTGTCAAAGATGGAAATTCCATCATTAATGTTGTAATTGGTTAAAGTAACAATGTCATATACAGTATATTTGAGCTGCAATGTGATAAGCATACAACATTGCATTAATTGCAGTACTGTACTCATGTTGAGAGACAGGAATACTATGTTTACATATATGTTGTTGTTTACCATATTCCAGCCTGAACACCCAAACCCTGGGGTGAGGTACAGCAGCACCTCTCGTACTGCCTTCCTGCCAGCCAGCGAGGAGGGTGAGAAAGTCCTGAAGCTGCTGAAGAAAGCCTTCGACAGGAGACTCATCTTCACCATCGGTCGATCTGTCACCACAGGCCTCAACAACGTCATCACCTGGAACGACATTCATCACAAGACCAACATGGAAGGTGGTCCACAATGGTATGGCTTTAGAATAATCACTTTTTTTTTAACCTGTAAGTGTACAGAGATATGTCTTGTTGGCACCTAGGGGAAAAAAAACATTACATTTTTCTGTGACGTTAAGTTTGCCTTTCATCACAACCTAACAGTGGTGGAGTGTAACTAAGTACATTTACTCTAGTGCTGTACTTGAGTACACATTCGAGGTACTTGTGCTTTACCTGAGTATTTCCATTTAACGCTGCTTTATACTTCTACTCCATCACATCTCAGAGGTAAAATATGCACTTACTCTTATTTACTTAGTTACTTTCCAGATTACACATTTCCCTCCCCTTCCTCTCCAGTGAAAACCATGTATCTCCAAATTTGTTGATTTTAGATGTTTGCGATAAAGTGTAGGATGAAGTGTTCCTCTATGTGTTGAGACAATATTCCTACTTCTTAAGCTACATAAACTATTTAAAAACCCTCTTGGATTAACTGGAAAAGGCATCAAAGCTGAGAATAGGGCTGTTTAAACGAACAAATGATGATCTTATCGTAATATGATGTATTTCTGATTTTGTTTTTGTTGATCAAACTACCCAACATTATATAAAGGAGTTTTAATTAGCACAACCATAAACATTTTCTTACATTTACAAAAAATGTGCTAATAATACTTACATACTTTTACTTCAACAAAATGCACTGCTTAGGCTGATGGGAAATGTGAGTATTTTGTCATAAATTATTGGAAAATTACATTTTGACCTGATGATGGTGCTAGATTCAAAGTGAAGTGAAAAATAAATAATGAATATATCCACCAAATTTCACATTTGGTGGGTTAAGTAAATTACAGATATTTAGCAGGTGTTGCAAACTCGTTCAAAGTTAATTTCATTGGATAAATAAAAAATAGAGGTTCAGTAAGCTACATTGAACGTTTTTTATCTTTGTTCCAGAGATGTACTTAATACAGTTGTGTCTTTCTCCATTCCAGCTTTGGATATCCAGATCCAGAATATTTGTTCAGGGTTAAAGAGGAGCTTCGTGTGAAAGGAGTAACACAGGATGACTGATGAGTGAAGACAATCAGAAGACATTCTTCAATTAGAGACTTTGTATTGTCACAAAGTCTTTGCTTTCAAGTCGGACCTTTCGCAGTCCTCAAGCAGGGATCGAGATAACTGGCGCTTTAAAAAGTTTTTACTCCATGAAGTTGATACATGGAACTATTATCTTGAGACCTGAAGGTTAGTGGCTTTTCCCAAAGAGTTTTCAACTCACTATGCAAAACAAATACTTTAAACACAGCCTGTACATTATGTGATCCAACAAAACAAATATTACAGTACAGTATAGTACAGTATAGTATAGTATAGAATAGTATAGTATAGTGAAAGGGTTATACCAATCATCAGATTTCATTAATAAAAATATATATTTTATAACACTGCATCACAGGTCTGGTGCCTAAAAGCAGACACAGGAGACAGAACAGTTGGTAAAATAACCTGCCATCTGTGAAACGAATAGGTAAAGTTTCCTAGAGAAATGAGAGATGATAGTGTATATTTAAATAATGTGATATTCTATATTTCTCTTATTGTCAACAAAACCCATGAAAAGACCAAAACCAACAATGATTGATCCCACTAGCAAATATTGCCTGTAGCCAAAGCGTATACAAGACGTAGCTTATTCTTCTGTGCCTTAGACCACCGTTGTTTCCAAAACCTAATAAAAACATGTTCTTTCATTACAGGGAACATGGATACTGTAGGTTGTTTTAAGTTGATCCCACATACACAATAATCCTGCTGCTGGTAATATTCACTAACGCCATGGCTGAAAATAGTCCCCAGCAAATGCACGATTACACGGTTTACAGAGTAACATTTGCAGCTGTTTTAAGAGATAATTGAGCTGTTTTTAAGATGAATAGACTATATTTGTGTCACAGTTTTAATGATTTACATCTTCAGTAAGAAGGACTGGGCTCAGGGAGGAGTTTGACAGACCGGGGAAGTCATAAAGTGCTGATAGATGAACTTAAGAGTTGTTGCTTTTGGTCCTTTGACGGGATATGTTGACAATAAGAAAACATTTAGAATTCCACCAGTTTTATCGTATAGCACCTTGAATACCATATTCAATTATTTTGTGCCTTTTTTATATATGACCTCAGTCGACGTACTAGTGTCACAAAAAAGTGGCGAACAAAAGGAGTGTCAGGAGCGATCTAAAGTCCAGTCTATTAAACTCTTTTAGTGCAAAAACAACAGTGATATTTTCCACTCCTGCCTTTTGCCTGTTTGGTCCACTAGATGGTGATGCTCTCCTCTAGGAAGACTATGTGATGGTGTCTGCTTGGTATGCAGCTGTATCATCATCTCAAACCCACAGTCCTGCAGCACCTCCCAAACCTCATTGCCCAAAGTCAGTGAGATAGCAGAGCATCTGCTATAGATGATGAGTCATGTGTTTCTATGGTGCTCGGGGCAGTTTTAGCAGCAGCAGCGGTAGCAGCAGCAGCAGCGGCAGCAGCGTACCTGCAGTGTATGTTACGACGGAGAGAACGGCTATCACCTTGTGTTTGACCACAAAGAACTCATCGTCTATGGATTTCTGATGGCAGTGCGAATACGGTTAAAAATGAGTTACGGTAGTTAAATGCAGAGATGGACAGATTCAATTCAAAAGATCAATGAAGACACAATGATTCAAGGCTCATCTGAGTGTTAATGTGGAAGTGTCCTAGACACCACTAGCAAAAATACACATGAAAATATTGCAAACAGAGAAGCGTGGTATAGTTTCAAATCTCTTTTCGGGCAACAAAGCAGGACACACGAGCTCTGCGCTCGCTTTTTGCTTGGCTCTCTGACCAGCATTCATTTAACCAAGTTTGCAACTGAATATGAATAATATCCAGCTGATCATCTTAGTGGCAACAGTACAGAGTTATGTGACGAGGAAATACTTTTAACCTACATTTCTATGTCTCAGAAAGAGTGCACACGTGACGAGGCTTACAGTCACTTGGCTTGTCCTCTTTAGCGCTCTGCTGTTTAGCGGCTGGGGGCATTTCTGTGGCCTCGGATCTCAGGGCATCTGCTGCTCTCACAAAGCAGACCAGAACCCATCTGGTCAAACGTAAGCCCCCCCCCTGCCTTTTCTCCCATCATTCATCAGTCATGTATCTATATATATATATATATATAGATATATGATAATATATATATGTATAATGACTATGTTTTAGATCTTATAACAGAAGAACGACTTGCAGTGACAGACTGGGAAATTGGCTTTCTGAATAGTGGAGCAGATTGTGACATAAAAAGAAAAATGGAGCACTGAACATACGGTGCTGAAAATACTGAAGCTGAAGACGGTTTCCATAAGAAGACATCATCCCATCTGACTGTATTTCTTCAGGCATTATTGTTCTAATGCAAATGATATGGCTTGAACTGAAATAAAATAGCATGGACTCAGTATTTTTGTCTGCACTTATAAAGTAAGACTTTGGGTCCAGGATTTACATTAAAATTGAGTGACTCTTTGCCCTTCTCTGCAGGTATTTCCCTTGCCTGTCATTGCCCATCTGGACATCTGGTATTAGGGTCAAAGAATTACAGAAATGCAACCAGAGATATAAATATGTATCAATGATTATGCAGAGCAATATCGTGGGTGGATTAAACATGCATCACGGCCAGTGACAAGCCTTCCCTATGAAATTAATTGATGACAGAGTGAAAATAAGCTCTCAGGGTGTGGATTAAGATGATACATCTGTAGCTGCTTACATTCATTTCCATCAAACGTCGCTCTGCTCTGCTGTGGCAGGATGACTTGAATATTCTCCCTCTCAGGCGCTGAAATCAGCACCAAGGCTTTGGTGATTTCATGTTTCTGGGTGTGACTAGACGGCCGCTCAGGAGGGGCTCCCAAGAAACACACAGACGTGTATACCCGTCAGAGGAGAGATGTGCAGTGTTTCCTGTACTAGACATGATAAGAAAATCATTATGTGACAGTGCAGAGCTGTTGTTCTCGCCCCCTCTCCCCACTGTGCTCCTTAATTAGAGTGTCTCTGGCTGTGGAGAGAACCCTGGCACACTGCCTGTCTGCCTGCCTGTCTGCCTGTCTGCCTGCCCGCCTGCCCGCCTGCCCGCCTGCCCGCCTGCCCGCCTGCCTCTTCATCCTCTGGTGCTCACAGATATACCTGTCTATCTGGGTGCAGGGTGCCTTTGTCTCTCTTCCCAGTGATCAGGATCAACTCCACCAGACGTACCCTACTTCTGCATACCTTTTGAAGGTTTCTTTTAATGCCAACGTCGACAAAGATAAAGAGCCCCCGTCTTCCCTGAATTAACAGTATCTATATCAAAATCACGAAGGACAAACAAGGATATTTTCAGGTCGTGTTTGTATGTTGGACAGGAGGAGGCTGAGGAGGCATCTGTCTCCACACACACACTCTTTGTGTGACAGTATGTCAGCCCACACTGCTGACATGCTCGTTCACTGAGCCTAAGGCTGTTTGCTTAAGAACAGCAAAGTGAAGGTGGGTGTGTGGGTGCTTCTGTGGCTTTTGTCTGTGTGCCCTTGACTGCATCTGTGCATACAGTATGTACGGATATGCACTTGTGAATACTCTGTGTGTGTGTGTGTGTGTGTGTGTGTGTGTGTGTGTGTGTGTGTGT
>CALSCE010009645.1:6986800-7037800 GCA_943593645.1 Bovichtus variegatus | reverse complement strand
AGAGAGAGAGAGAGAGAGAGAGAGAGAGAGAGAGAGAGAGAGAGACAGAGAGAGAGCACAAACTGCAGAATTCGACACCTCATCAGTAATAAAAGATTAGCACATATCTGCACAGATGCGTGTAGATGGGTACATGCAATTTTCACTGTGGCATTCACTGTGCACTGTTTGAAGAAAAAAGGAAAAAGATTTGAAGATGTCAATAGAGAAGATTTGAATCTGCCTGCACGCAAACAGGAAAGTGACAGGTTACTTCTGGATCGTGCTGTTGTGTTGTGTTCGAGCAGAGAGTTATCTGAGGACCCAGAACGTGATGTAAACATTACACAACAGCACAGAGGGCTGTCCGCTCAGTGCTGCATGACTCCCCTCAGATCACCCCGTACACCAGCGTCCAGTCCAGTTTGAACGCTGACTCATTTTACTAAACTGTCAGGCCTGAATCCTACTTCATTTTTGGTTGTTCATACCTTTAAACTATAATCCCTATAACTGCAATGAACAGGAAAAGGCCCGTTCATCGTCCATCATCAATCTAGATTTTAATAGATCGATTTAAGTGTCACCGGGGAGATAATGATGTAAGGACTTTTATGAATTTAATTTTGTGATGTGGATTGATATTCTGATTAGTTAAACATGTGTGAATCGAAATGAATCCACTGTGTTTTACAGGCCATTACATGTCTTTGTGCGGGCTAAATGCCCTCCCTCGCCAGCTTTTGTCCATGGCAACACAGTAATCCTCGGTCAAAGTGACCCACTGTTTGTGTAGGAGACAAAGAACTTTTCTAAGGTGGCTGCGTATGGCAAAGTCTCAACAAAATGGCAGGGTTGATCCTGAAAGCTCACTGGACTGTGCCATGATGCCACTTCTCCTTAACCGAGCCCTCGAGGTACAAGCCACAGCTGAGTGGGCAATTGAACTCTCTGTGCCTGTCCAGATGTTGGCCTAATTTACTACGACTAGCAGCGTATGTGGCCCATTTACATGTCCTCACACCCAGTGTGTGTAGCTGCATGTGTACAATGTCAGCCTCTACCTCAGGTGCTTCAGCATCCGCCCCACTGACAACCCATGATTCATTTTGTTTTTAGCAGAAGAGCGGGGTTTTTTTTAGCAGAAAGAACTTAGGTCGGCTCAGACTCAATGTCATCACAGCAGTTTCTTAATGTTTCAGTGCAATTTGATGAGAATAGATGGACAACACATTGAAATCTTGGGTGATATTTTTAGTGTTACAGTTCAAACATCAACACAACTATGTCCTACATCCTGAGAAAGAAGTTTGCCATATCACATTATTTAGTGTTGATCCAATGTGTAGCTTCTCCCACAACCATATGAATACACACCTTTAGTTACAATAATGGCTTCTTTTTTGATGTAGGACTAGTTGTATTACCTGCATCCCCTCTTTTGGTGAAAATGTTGCTCTTATACGGCCTTAGTTAGAGGAATATCATGTATTAAATTGTCCCCTGTACACTCAAGCATGTTTGCATTTACAGTGCACAACATGGCCACTTTGTTTGCAACCAATTTACTCAAAAAAGGGTCAGATAGTCTTTACTGTTCCTCAATGATTTCTTTTTTATAATTCAGCATTTTTCAACCGACACCACCTTGCAGACATCACTCACTGAACAGTGTCATTAGATCTTATTAGCACTAGTCTTGAGTCTGTAGCAATGTGAGAGGCAACGTGAGGCCACATGTGCCGGTTGGCCTGCTGGCACTTCTGCCACACTCTGTGGCACCAGGCCAGTTTTAGACACCTCTGCAGCTGGCAGCGACCAGATGTGGCGTGTTTGAAGACAGATGAGCAGCAGACCTGTGCATCTTCAGAAGAAATTTCCAACAATCTGTAAGGATGAATGTGTGCCAAGTGCTATCCGTCTATCCATCTATCCTTCTATCTATCTGTCTATCCTTCTATATATCTATCCATCTATCTATCTATCCATCTATCTATCTGTCTATCCATCTATCTATCTATCCATCTATCTATCTGTCCATCTATCTATCTATCTATCCATCCATCTACGTATCTCTCTAAACCTTCCTATCTTATATCCTTCTTATGCTTAATACAGTATGTTTTTAACTGTAATCATTTACCAGTTACACACCTGACCGACTTTTCTCAGTCTGTGATAATAACCCCCTGATAATCAACGACTATGATCTTAGTTCAGGGTTGAAGTAAACGAAAATGACAGTAATCCCTCATCCATCGTGATTTAAATTTGCTCTATCCTTAATGAGACATGCTCCGCATGCATAAGGTGACACAGAGCCCGCTAAAGGAATTATTAGCACTGATAGAGTGGAAAAGATAAGCACACCACTTCCTAAAGAGATGATTGAAGTGATACATTACTGGAGACATCTGTTCACTTTAATTTGAACACTTTCAGAAGTATGTGATCAGACAACTGAGGATGGTTTAAATGATGTTGTGTTTAAACATGTGTAAAGCTTTTTGCTCAATCCCATGTAACCGTTTGATTAAAGTATCAATAGAAGTCAGTATATCATATAATATATATTGAACAACCTGAAGGTAAGAGAACTGGAGGAAAGTCAATGCTGTGTAACTGAGGCATCTCAACAGCCAAATGCAAAATGCTGTATTTTTCATGATTCTTCATGGAATCACACTAGAACACTAGTCTGAATTTACAAAGTGGGTGTACTTAAATATAGTTTGTGTATAAATGTATTTTGAAAAGATTTGATACATGAACTTGTACTGTATATACAAATACGTAATTAATGTTACCACCAGCTGTTGCATTAGGATTCTTGAGTAAATATTTGAATTCCTATTCGGATAATTTATAACAAAACTCTGAAACTGGGTATACATATATATACCCAGTTTCAGAGTTTTGTTATAAATATAACAATATATAAATCTCATTACAGAGAATGGAGGTTTTTTTGTTAACCATCTAAAGTTTTAAATGACAGGAGAACGATAATTCAAGGGTGCCGGACAGGGCAAGCTTTATTCAACACGGCATAAACAAACAAAACAACAAAAAAAAAAAAGGAAAAAAGGAACATTTCCAAAATAGATTTTAAACAAATGTACATGTCAATTAAAAAAAAAAAAAAAAAAAAAAAAAAAAGGCAAAAATAGCTACCAAATAAATATTCACATCAACAACAATATTTTCATGTGACATCCTTGAAGATGTCTTACAATGATTATAAAACAAGAGACTGTATGTACAATCATACAACTTTAATAGGACATGCTTAGGAGTTTGACTGCACCATTGTACCACACACTACAACACAAAGGCTGCATATTAACTGACATGGTCCGCCCATCTATCCCATCATCAGAAGGCCTGGCATCAGCTCCATAACCCAAAGAAAAATATCAAGACATTTTTTTTTAATTTTTTTTTTTTTAAACAAGCCAGGCAATAAATGCATAACTGACGCTGTAATAATGGATGTGGGGATGTCTGCTTGTGAGCCAACCCTCTCTGTCCACACAACCAACCCGGGAGCCAGCCTCTGTTTCCTACGCTGAGTTGTTGCTAGGCAATGCTGAGGAATTTGGTGTGTGAACATGAACTGGAAGCCTTTGTGCAAATCACCACGTTAAGTTCCTCCGACTACCGGGGGCAGTCCACGGCTCCATAAAGACGCTACAACCATCTCAAAAAAGGTTTTCCAAAACAACACCGGGACTCACATCATGCTTTTAAAATACTAAAAAAGAAAAAACACATCAACTAAATAAACAAAAGAATGGAAAAATAGCTTTCTTTGGACAGGGCCAGCCTGTGCATTTTGATTACTTGGTCTACTCACATTATTTCCTTTTTTTCAAACACTAGCCCTTTTTACAAGATGATTGTTAGACTTTTTTTTTTTTAAAGTAGATTTCCAATTTTAAAAGCATATACTGCACTTTTTACTCATTCAAGCAGTTTATCTAAGTCCTATGCTGCCTCAATACTTTTCTATTATGATTACGTAAAATTGACAGCTAAGGCTAGCATCTCCAACCCTCCATTCCCTCTTATTCACATACTCCGATCATAGCAGGACATCGTCATTGATTATTCTATATACCAGTGGCTTACACGGAGGAGTAGGGGCAAACACAGATCAGCCGCCGCTTTGTACAGCAGAGATGGTTTCAGTCTATAACATGGATGTCCATGGAGCGCTATAGCATGACAGTAATCACAAAGCTGCATCTTTATTGCCGCACAGGTTACCTTGCGTCACACGCACTTAAATCATTATTGCTTTATGGTTAGAAGCACAGAGATCAATGCTGCACACACACATAACCATAAAGCCAAAGATTTAAGATCAGAAAAGGGTCCAGTTGTTGCTTCGTAGCCATTGTAACCTACAGTAAGTGCTGCTTATTGGAGGTCAATAGATTAACAAAAACTACAGTCATCTTGGAAGAGTAGAGTCAGGTTGGGAGTGCTACACTGGATTGTTGCAAACGAGAGAAATCCACAAGGCATATTACAGTAGTCAAAAAATCTCAATGACTTCCGGGAACATGATATGAAAGGCATTTTTCAAAACTGCATACCATTTGAGAATTGTTGAAAAACTGTCAACAACGCAATGCTACAAATCTTTTATGAAGAATATTTGAAACTGCAAACCAGATTTTCCCATTAGCTGTTGGCCTAACTTAAGTAGGCGTTATCTTATGCTTTTAAATATGCCTCCACACTTTGACTGACATCAATAACCAGCCCCGGCTTCATAAATATCACGCGACAGCCCGGCGTTGAACTGCTTTTATGCTTTTTGTATAAAAGCATCTTTTCTCATCCATTAAAATATGTCTGCCCCGTTACCGTAAATAGTATTTTGAAATAGACTTCAGCTGTGATAGCAGAGACACCGGAAGCCCAACTAAACTTTTCTTAATTTTTTTTGCGCGTCCTCATTTTGGAAGTCGTGTTGTATGCACAGAGCCTCTTCAGCCTCCTCCACTGAAATCCGTGGAGCACCGCTGTCCAGAGCTACACAACCATGCATCAACAATCCATGCAGGTTGAAATAGTCTAGACTGCTGTCTGCACAGCAGCTTGCGCTCACAGCTCTTATCCCTGCTCTCATCACCACTGAGACAATGAGAACCTCTCTATGCAAAAGCTCTCACTGTGGTTTGTCCCACTACATCTCTGCGCTTTCACAGGCCTAAATGGGGACACCAGCAACAAGCTATTTCACACCTCACACACCTAACTAAGAGGGATGTGCAGGATGCTGCTAATCCTGACGGTTTCATGCTAGATTTATTTTTGTACTTAGAAAAATATCCATTGAATTGTCTGAGAGGCATTTACATCACAAGATTTAACGTCACACGTTGCACATTTCCAATTTGGACAAAATTAACATGTGCTTAGAGATAGTAAAATCAGACAGATGTAACACCATTGTAGTTGCATACGGTTTACAGGTGAAAAAATTATAGCTCGATGAGCAAACCTTGACTGATATTGTTTGTTCCAAAGCAAGATAAACAGTAGTGGAAAAAGATGGATGTGCGCTAAAAGGTTCAGGAGCAAGTGGACAGCGAAGTGTCCACCTCTTCTGAGGGGTGTTTGGTTTCCGGGGGGGTGAGGGAAGGATTCAGCAGGAAGCCCTGATAAAACCATCGTGCCCACCCCCCCTTCCCCGAGACCAAAGAGGCGGGGGCTGGGGGTTGCATGAGAGGACTGTAACCCAGGAGGTCTCCACTCACATGACTGAGCAGCTCTTGGCCTTCTCCTTCTTGAAGGTGGAGGAGAGCAAATCCGACTTGCTGGGCAGGTGGAGCAGTCTTTTGGAGAGGCGGCGGGTGGGGCTGGGCTTTGGAAGAGGCTGCAGTTTGTTGATGCAGGCCATGGCCGCGGTGCGAAACACGCTGTGGATGCTTTTCTCCGAGGTGAACGCTGAGCACTCCAGGTAAGCCTCCGCACCCAGCTGCTTGGCCATGGCAGAACCCTGCAATAGATGTGATGAGTGATGAAGGGCGCTACCCATAACGTCCTTTGATACATTTTCATTGTTTTATAAAATCGGAACCAGGGTCACCATGTAGTGTGGAGCTCAGAAAGAAATGCCCCTGGAAGCTCATACAATGGCTGTGAAATAAAAAATGAGGAAGCATGCCATTGACTCTAGGTGACAATAGATGACTCATTAGATTCTTGACCCCTTTGTCATTATAGAAAAGGAATGACTGATATTTATAGTTTATCAACTGCCATTGTGGTCATAAAGCAAGTTCTTTAAGCAATAAGTAAGTCGTATTACCAAAATTATTCTGAAATACTTGAGAATGCCAGATGGAAATAACAGCTCCAGTGGAAGTCTACTGATATGGAAGGTGGGACGTATCAAAAGATGATCAGGTGATTACAATGAAATGCATTATTTTTTTCCATACCGCCCAGCCCTGACATAAAATAAAGCCACAAAATAAAACGTTTTGGTAGCTGTACCATTCAAGTGTGGTTGTCACACATGCTTTTGTTAATGTTTTTAATCCGCCGTTGACTGTATTCCTGACAAAACTCTATGCGTTACTTATTTTGTCTCACCTGCTCATAGGTGATGGGAGTCTGTTTCTGATTGGACAGCTCCATTAGCGTGCAGACATCTGTGCGCAGGTCGGTCTTACAGCCAATGAGCAGGATCCGTGTGCTCGGACAGAAGTCCAGGATCTCAGTTTTCCACTGAGGACACAAAAGGACAGTCAGTTCAATGGATTCATTCAGCCAAAATGTACACTGAATAATGACTTCTAAATATATATTACACAGTCCTACTATGGCATATTTTTTATGAAAACAGGCTATATTTGAAGGAATTGCTGATATTAAGTATGTGACAAAGTATGAGGTAAAGAGAAGCACAGAAGCCATTACCTTCTTCAAACTGCTGTCCACAGTGTCAGGACGGCTGATGTCAAAACACAGCAAAACTGCATCCGAGTCGCTGTAGCACAGGGGCCTCACATTGTCGTAGTATGGAGAACCTTACAGGGCAGAAAACAGAGAATTATTAATATCAATAAAAGACAAGACAAACTTTAAAAAAAACACACAGGCTGTCTGATTTCAGAGCCTTCAATGTCTTCAGTGCAGACCATTTTTGACCATAGGGACTCAAAGCAGAATGAGTGCAGTGCTGAACAATTGTGAGACATCGTTTGAGAGGAATCTCCCACAGCTGCCATTTTGAAATATTGGCAAAAGGTCCTCAATGGTTTTCTCATCTTCATTGTGAAATGGTACATACTGGTCGTTTCCATATTTTTGCAAGTTAAGTAAAGTCCCTCCATATGTTTCTTTCTCCCTAAATGTTTGATGGAAAAAGACCTTTTGATATTTTTTGATTTACAACTATGATGTCAGACCTGCAGGGGACTGCACATTCTTTTCATATTAAAATGGTCAAAGCTACCTTTGCTCTGTAAAATGTTTAAGAGTGAATGACTTGAGCCAATGATTCATTCATTTTAAGTAGAAATTGTTTCAGGAATCGATTGCTGTGACAACAGGCAGTTGGTCATAGCAAAAAGGGGGATCGAGCAGCAGAGCGGCCAAGGTAGAACGAGAAAATACAGCTGCAGGGATTATGTGCAATCGGCATCACTTCTCCTGCTGAGCCTCACTTTGCTGTCCCTGAAACTGCTCTTTCCCTTGCTCCAATATCCTCTGCTGGCATTTCAGAGGGAGAGAAGATGACAATCGAGCACTAAATCCTCATTGATCTTCTCTTGCAGTAGATTACGCAAGTGGAACGGTGGGGCTCGGGGCAGGCAGACGCTCCCACTCATGCTCAGAATCCTTAAGTAAACCACCCACCCCCCCAAAAAATCCTCTGCTCGGCGCGCAATACCTCCAGTCCCTCTGTTACCACAGCAACAGCCTTGGAATCCACCATCTACATCAGGCATTCCTCCCACCTCTCTATAAAGGCTTGCTTTAACTGCCAATCAATCATTTTACACCACTAACTGCCCACCCACCTACTGTTGGGGACATTCCTCTGCTCTGCAACAGAGTCCGTCACACACAAAGACACACATACGGCGACACCACACCTAATGACACACAGACTCTATTTAAATTTGGCACCAGCCAGAGGTGTGATCAGATGAAACAGAAGAGGAGCAGCTCAATGGGATTAACATGTTTACTTTAGGCTCCGTGTGAATCCCAAAAGGGATTCAGTGTTCCTCTTATAGCTACAGATAAGAAAAGCAGTCTGTGTAATCACTCATTAGATATTACACAAGCATCCTAATTGATTTACAGCGGAGAAAAACAATGCATCCGTATAAAACATATGAAAAAGCGCAGACAACATGCATGTGTGCATACAGATCAGTTTCATGAATACTTAATGATTTTCCACATTATCAAAGGGCAAAACTGAATTTGCCAGCTGCTGGGCGCTGTGAGTGGAATAATGACAAGCTGTGATGAAATTCCTCAGGGCTCAATGTCCTGGAGAAAGTAAACATCCCAGTATAGGAACAAAGGGACACGCTTGTTGTATTAAAACTCTGTTTCTATGCCTTTGGATAGAAAAAAGGACTTTGTTCTACTCTTCTGTAGCAAATCAACTGAAACATACTAATTGAAGTAAATGATTAACTATGACTGTATTTTTACAAAGAGGACAGATGTTGCCACCTTAAGACTGCAAATCACAATATTGCCCTAACACCATTTCCACCTACAGCTAGAGTAGAAAAAGTCACGCACATCTGTGAGACAATTAGCGCCATTGGGATTGTGAGTCTGTGTGTGTGTGTGTGTGTGTGTGTGTGTGTGTGTGTGTGTGTGTGTGTGTGTGTGTGTGTCGACTCTGAGGTGTCTCATAGGAGAGTCAGAGGCAGGGTGCTCCATAAATCGTCTTAATCTCCCTCAAGAGGTTATCACACAGCCGGGAACCTGGGTGTGATTCTGCATTAAATGACCACTGATCTAAATGCAGCAATCAATGGAAAGCTGCACAGGGGGTCCAAGAGACTTTGCAATTAAAGCTGACAAATTAGTTACCCTGTCAAGAGGGTGGGGAGATGGAGAAGACTTCTAGAATGTTTTTTTTCTCTCCACTGAAATCTAATCCCTTTTATTTTGGACAAAGGATGCACGATTCTGTAGGCGTATTTATCCTATCAAAAGGAATTAAATAAATAAATTACATAGATTTATGTGTAAATATTAGTATTTGAAGCTCCGCAGCACGCCGTTTGGGTACAGTAGCAGCCTTGGCAGCACTCTCCCGACACTCCAGGACCCAGTTTCTAATCCTGAAAGAAATAGCTGTTTCTATTGTGGCAAGAAAAAGCCAGGAGGAAAAGAGGAGGGAAAGCAGGAGTGTAGCCGACTGAGGGAGATCACAAAGAGCCCTCCTATGCCATTAATCCGTCACCCCCCGCAGTCTGATACCAGTCTCTGTCTCCCTTCCCTCTTTTCCCTCCTTCTCTCCATTGCAACAACCCAAAGAATGGCTTTGATAGATCAATACGCATGCAGAGCCCAAGCATGCTCCGAATGTTCCCTTTCCTCAACTGCATGCCTCGACAACAGATGGAGAGTTTGTGAGGCATGAAACATGGAGAGTGAGGCTGACTAGCGGGGGAATGGCAGGAAAAGAAACCAAATTCCTGCGGCTGAGCTGAACTCCATCCGTCTCGATGGTGCGGTGCCCAGAGCTAAGTGTCGAGGTGGAAATTGGGCCAGAGTAGAAGTAGGCTTCGCAGGCCGAGACGACGGGCCTTGTGTTGGAGCGTACAGGTGGGGGAGGGGAGGATCTGCTTTTTCTGCGTGTGCATGAGTGAAACTGTGAGTGTAGTTTTGAGAATGTGTGCTAAATCAGCTGAGCGACATAGCCCGTGTGCATCATTAGCACACTCCTCTCCGACAGTGAGAATTCAGGGGTCAGACAGATTAATGATCCCGAAATTGGATGACTCACAGATTTGGGGATGAGAGGAGCCCTGCCCCTCCACCCACACTGAGCTGACTGGGAGCTGTGCTGCAGCTGATAACTACGGACTTCACAACCAGGCCAAAAAACACACTACATTGCGTCAGACAGTTGTTCCTTGGTTTCACATGCCAGAGCCAGTCAGAGTCACTGCTGAAGACCCCTGCAGGGAGAGAGAGGGCCGCTCTTTGTTCCCGAGCATCACCACATCTGAGCTGTTAACAAGCTTTACTTTGTAAATTGACACTGTCAAAGCTCATCACACTCTGGATTTTGAAGTTGAATCAAACAGATGGTTTAAAAAAATGTCAACTAAAACCCTGATGTGCATTGAATTAAAAGTGCATTCTGCTCCTAATCTATCACCAAGTCAGAGCCTCAGATGTAGAAAATTGTTATTATAGTTCAAATGTTAAGGCTAATACCAATCAACTCACCCAGCCTGTTGGAATGAATCCACCTATAATATACTCTAAAATAAAGCATTGTTAAGCCTTATTCTTTATTCTAATCAAAAACTGAACTTGTGCTGAAACGATGAACCATTTAAGTGATCTGATGCATCGGTTAATCATTTAATGCATTTGTGATGGAAAAATACTAATAAATAATCAGTCATTTATAATTTTGTATCTAACATTTCATTGTTAATAGACAATAATTATTAAAGATTAAAGTAAAGATATAAAGATTATTGTCTATGAACAATGCCTCGCTTTACAAACATACAGGTTGTTTCATCAGCTTTAATGGATAATGGGTTATTAGAAATCTCAATCATTAATCATACAATAAATGATTATATATTGTATATTATACACACACACACACACACATTACAGTATCTTCTAAAACTCAAAAGCTTTATCAGCAAGAACATTCACCCTGAAATAAATTACCCACTAACACCATAACGGGATCCATTATTCACTATTCATGAGTTACAGCCACTGGACAGTGTTTGCCTTCCCCTCTTTCTCTCTTCCCCTCTGTATGTCCGATCGGACCAGGCTGATTAAAACCGGTGGATTGATTTTAGTCTGTAAATCCATGGCGGGTCTGGGAGAAGGAGCTGCCTGCCATGTGGAGCCGGGGATGAGGTCAGTGCAATCAATGAAGGGGAGTCGGGATAATGAGGAGACCCTCTCAGTGTGGTGGGGCCGCAGTGGCACAACTGCACGCAATTATAGCAAATTACAGTAAAAAGAAGAAAGTGTACGGTGTGACCAACCAATAGCCACTCTGCCTGTCGTCCATCACCTGGAGCCTGACAGGAGATACATGAAAGTCATCTATAACAAATAATGGGTAGGAGGTTCTCCTCTCAGTGGAACAAGAGAGTGAAAACGCAGTCTTTAAATCAAACCTAAAGCCTTGTGCAGATCAAATGATTCACGTCACCATGAATAACTTCCTGTGAACTGTCTGTAAGGCACGTGTGAACTGTGATACTGAGTACGTTCATTGTTCCTTGTGATGCAAATAAGATGAAAACAAACTGGTGCAATTTTGGATTGTGCAAGGATAACGCGGAAGCGACAAAGACAGCGGTCAACAGAGTGAAGAAAAGAGTGGAAACAAAGAAAGACGGGCAGGAAATATGTGTAAATGGAAACAGAGAAGTTGCATATACAAGTGAAAGGAAGAAGAAAGTAAAGAGAAAGCGTGCCAAACTCATTGGGTCAGTCAGAAGGGGTGGCCCAGTGGACCTATTCAAATTCTTAATCCCCTGCATCATGCTGTTCTAGTGAGTGACCCCGAGCAGCATATGGAGGCGAATGCAGGTCACCAGAGTTTCTGAGCTGCCTCCTGTCTGTCTGCTCCAGAAAACCTTTCTGCTCAACAGGATGTCTCTCTGTGTGCCCATCATCCCCCGGCACCAGGCCCACTCCTGCTGGCCAGACCAAAGGTCCACCCTCTGGGATTAAAAAGCAGGATTTGGTCTGGGGAGGGAATTACACTCACTTTTTTTTTTTTTTTCCTGTTGCAGCTTTTGGATAATGTAGGGGGGGGGCAGCTAAAACACAGTAAATGCTGCATCATCTTACACAAGTGGGTCTGTTACATAAAGGATTTGTTGCACACAGAAACACGAATCCAAGAAAATACACACGTGCGCAGGAGCCAACTTGCTCCACCACGGTGGCCTAGGGAAGCTGGGGATACATCTGGCAAGAGTGTGTATGTAGAGGGATGTGTGTATGTAGAGGGATGTGTGTATGGAGAGGGATGTGTGTATGTAGAGGGATGTGTGTATGTAGAGGGATGTGTGTATGGAGAGGGATGTGTGTATGGAGAGGGATGTGTGTATGGAGAGGGATGTGGGTTGGAGAGAGAAACCATTGTGCAGTGAGCATGAAGGGAATCAAACAGGTGCTGCAGTCAGACCCGTGTTCACAGTATCCAGGTCAACACTCTGAGCAGCGGATCCTCGGGGAAATCCACACTGACACATTGACCCTCTTTTTCACGCTTAGTGTAAATGAACATATGATGCACAAAGTCAGCAACAACAAGTGATGCAGAATAATCCCTGTCTCTCTGCCTAGTTTCCAGTGAAACATATTAGGCACAAAAAAAAATGCACTTCTGGATCTGTTAATCTGTTATACTTCCATGTGCAAAAAGCATCAGGTGCTATCAGATTTTTTTAAAAAAAATTTTTATAATCAGCCTCGAATTTTGATCTGAAATATGACTGAGACTCTGCAGTTCAACAAGTGAACATTGTGTGCGCCTTTGCATTAATTATCGATGGCAACAAAGAGTATGAAGCATGCACATTAGCCTGGATGTAATCAAACACCACTTTCATGTCATTTCCTTTATTCCAAGATGGACAGGGTTATAACAAGTCTTGCTCCCAAAAGAAGAATATTTAGGAAGAATTTATAAGACGCAGCTCTTCCAGCGGAGACAGACGCTCATTACATTCACAGCGCATTGTCTAATGTTCTTCTTCAGTGCTGAGGGCAGAATGGCAGGCCACGATGGGCCGGACAGACAGAGAAAATATGATCAGTTACCTGAAGTGTCCCACAGACTGAGCTCCACTCGCTGCTCCTCCAGCTCCAGACAGGCTGTGTAGTTTTCAAATACCGTGGGCACGTAGGTCTGGGGAGCAATTAGCAACATGGTGCCATTAGTGGGGAGGTGTCAGTCAGCTACAGGTAATGGCATTGATCTGGCTAATTAGTGTAACACGAAAACACGCACTGCCTCAATCAAATAATAAGTAAATGTACTAAAATAGATTTATCCTCAATTTGAATGAATTTCCGATCAGTCAAAATCACACGAATCACTGCAGCTGCAAGACATATTCAACACGGGCCAATATAACATGAAACGATCATACATGCGTAGGGAATACATTGCCATTGATCATGCAATAAAAAAAAAGGCTAATACATCCAAAAGGTATTACGGTAAATGTAAAATAAAAAAATAACCAAGAGGAAGAAATTTTATGAAAATGCGCATGAAAGCTGTGCCTGTCTGCAACATGCGCACCTCCTTTTTCCCTGCCACATGCAATCATTTTAGGAGAACTCCACGCTCTGATTATCAACATAAACACACAACAGCTTCATGTGCATACAGGTGTAGTTCATTTTTCACGAACACGAGCCACACGAGAGCATACCTCTGGATAACAATCCTTCGCCAGGACTTGCAACATCGCCGTTTTTCCGCATTGAACGTCTCCCACAAGAACCAGTTTACATCTAACCACCAGCGGCTGCGTATTTCTCCTTTCCTTCATGGTGTTAATGATGGTCCCGTGTTTGTTGCAGAAAATGTCAAAAACGAGAAGCAGAACAACGCAGAAAATCGTCCCAGTGTGATCGAGCGACCCGGTGTGTGGTTCTCGGAGTATGCTCGCAGTTGATCTGATTGAGTTTGCCATTGCGGCTCTTTATACAGGCGAGCAGCAGCCAATAGGAGCGCTGCGTTCCACAGGCTTTCTCTCACCCCTGTGCTGCACTCATGTTGTTCTCAGACAGCAAAGACAAGTTATTTTCTCAAGGATGATAGAACAGCGGCGTTATAAACAGATTTGTAAAATATTGTGTTCCAAATTCTGTGTAAGGCTACATTACAAGAGCATTTTAATATTTACATATTCATTTAGTGTCATTATTTGGAACATAACTTGATCATGTAATGTTAGATAGTTTTAACATTAGATTTTAGGGCCGGCAGTCAGCCACTACATGCAGACTTCTGTTTTGTCACCTGTGGATCCTGTCACTTGGCCTGCTGCAAATTGATTGATTAGATTGACTTGACTGGCTGGATCAATAGCACAGCACTGGCTGAGGACAATGGGACTGATAGACCAATCCCCTGTGGACTAATTAGTTTGAGCTGCACAGCAGAGTCAAGTCAATTTTATCCAAACAACTCAGATTTCTCTTTTTGAAAATGATTGTCCATTGACCACAACTGGTCTGAAATTCCCGGACTAGCAGAGTGTGTGGAAGGTAATATAATTGGCTCCAGTATGAGGCAGATTAGCACTGAATCTATCGACAATGATGTTTGATTTCTCACAAGTGGTCGATATCCTCTTAAATCAAACATTTCTTAGTTGTTACAGTCACTCTTACAGCCTTGCAAACCAGATGTATGAGATTTAAAGAATGTTTCAGTGAATGTTTGCAGATCAAAAGGCAGTGTGACACTTCTCCGCGTGGTGCTCAGTATAATAGCACCATGTCTACATTCAGTGGGATGGTGTGAGGCCCCCTGTTAGGTGACCAGCTATCGGCTGCCCACAGGGTCAAGTCAGAGGTTTCCCCTCTCACTTGTGCTGCTCAAACCCCTGGAGACACACACAGGCACTGACTTTCACACCCTGAAGGTTATTACTGTATATAAACAGCATCTCATTGTAAGGAAAAGGATGAATTAAAAGATAAAAGTTAATTAGCCGCCTTCCCCTGTGTCTGGCAGCCTATTAGCTAATTTACTTACTGCTGCCACTCAAAGACCTTGCACTTTTTGCCCCAGTGGGTCAAAGCAATTTGCCTTTGTTCACAAACAGCCCGCCTCATTCACCCCCCCCCCATGCTGAGATGTGTGTGTGATTTACAGCCCAATACGTCTTGTTGTCATCATACACTCGCTTTGATTTGTGGAGGTTGTGTCTGCATCCCGAGGAGAACATTTTTTGCCAACAACAACATTTGATACATTTCTCCCGTCATTCATAGTATTTCTCTGTCAGAAGAGAATGGTGTAATTTTACATTAATCTTTCCAGCTAATGTTGTAAAAATAATGATGCCCATAATCTATGGTGCAAAAGAGATTCACGTTGCATACACATTTCTGTTTGGCAAAAACATTTTTTTTGAATCCCTGAGATTCAGAGTATTTATTCAGCAGTGGGATGGACAACAATAGTTCCTCTCTGAACTGGGTTTCTGAGTTTGATGCTGAGACTGAAGACTACAGGTGAAGTCATTTAGAAAGCAGCTGTTTCTTTCAAACATAACTTTTATATTGTAACTTTTATTTATAATATTACAACGGATAGCATGCTGATAAACAAAGCAGCATTACGTTCAGTTTCAGAACCCTTTATGTACATATATGGATTTAAGCTTTTTAAGTTTTCATATGCTACTTCTATGTTGCAACAAACTGGGATAGCACTTGGTTGGAAACTAATTCAGCAAATAAAACATGTTATTCAGTTCAGTAATACATTACGTGGAGAAAAGAGGGCTGAAATATGCTGAGATGTCAGATTGTGCAGCCTTTCTTAAGGCATAAATGTAATATAAACACTGGACACTAAGACTTCGGGGCTCAGATGTTTGCGCTATGCCGCTGATTGGTAATGAATAAAACTTCAATACAGGGAGACAACAAAAGTTAAAAGAAAAGTTTCAGATGATGAACTCTCTCTAACCCTTCTAAACTGACTGCAATGCATACATGGTGTAACCACCACAGAGCTCCTCTGATGGCACAGGGAGAGACAGGTGGCTGTGAATAATCATCAGGCATAAAGTGACACCTTCCAATATGGCTGATAGTAGAGGACGAGAAGGAAGATACGGGGGAGGCTGATTACTGGCAAGAGAAAACATTGACTTAAACCTTCACACCTCCATATATTTGATGACAGCGTTGGTAATTATCATCTACACAATGAGAAAGTGACAGCAGTCTACACATCTCACTCAGGGAAACAGACGAAGGCTGAATCTTTATCGCAAGATTCTCAAACGTGAGCTGGGAGAACTTCCTTATTTTCCTGCCACACGCTCATCAGCAGATGGTGTTGTAACCCAGGATGTCTGGAGTGACTTCACGCGTGATATTTATAGACTCAGACATGTAGCAGCATTTTTTAGAAACAAATCGATTTAGATCAACCAAAGGGATATTAGTCTACCAATCGATGAAATGTGGTATCACGAGTACAGGACAGATGGTAAATGATGATCCCGCCCAGAGAGAGGTGGTGATAACACGGCTTTGAAGAGCACAAGCTGAATCTGAATGAGTGGCACATGTGCAGTTATGAATCATTTGAGCAGATTGATGTGCGGCAGCATGTGATGCAGCGTGTGTGGACTGATTAAAGAGACTGTCTCCACAGTTCTCGTGCGTGTTGGGTTATCTGTGACCTCTCATAATATATACATTTGATACAGTTGTGCAGAGACAACACAACATCACAGCTTAGCTTTGCTGTGGCCACGTGTATGTGGACATTACACCCGTGGTAATGTTAAACCTCTCATTCCAAACATTAAAGAACAGCCTCCACTCTTTTGGGAAGGCTTTCCACATGTTTTGGAACCTGGCAAATCCCTGCGATTTGCTCCCACAAGAGTCAAGTTGTTGAGCGCTACGGCCTGGCTCACAGTCAGTGTTCCACTTCATCCCCGAGGTGTTGGATGGGGCTGAGGTCAGGGCTCTTTGCAGACTAGTCAAGTTCTTCCACACAAAACCTACACCTGGCTGTGTCATGTTGAAACTTGGAAAAAGCTGGAAGCATACTCATTTCTGAAATATCATTGTACGCTGTAGCGTTGTGATTTATCTTAATTGGAACTAACCACCCAAACCAAACTGTGAAATGCAGCACCAGACCAAGTGAACACACACT
Organism: Bovichtus variegatus; assembly: GCA_943593645.1. Lineage (NCBI taxonomy): Eukaryota > Metazoa > Chordata > Actinopteri > Perciformes > Bovichtidae > Bovichtus > Bovichtus variegatus. Next base: position 7,020,672 of record CALSCE010009645.1, on the reverse strand, counting down.
GGTTGTATACACAGGGAGTGTATACAACCAGTTACCAGGACACCCTTAAAGGGTCAGTTCACCCAAATTACAATATATACCGTACACTAAACAAAAATATAAACGCAACACTTTTGTTTTTGTTCCATTTTTCACTTTTCAAGCTTCAATAAAAGATGTAAGACTTTATCCATGCACACAATAGGCTTTCCCTAAAATGTTGTCACGCCATACTTAAAATAGAGACAGAACACTTCTCCTTTGCCAAGATAATCCATCCACCAGACAACTGTGGCATATATAAGATGCTGATTTAACAGCATGACTATTACACAAGTGTGCCTTGGGCTGGTCACAATAAAAGGCCACTCATAAAATGATTTATATTTTTTTTCAAAGACAGATATATTTTCCAGATAAAACCAACATTTAGGGTGAATTGACCCTTCAAATAGCAGTTTTAAAGAAACACAAAAGTCATCACTGTTCGGTATTTCTGGTATACATAGGGCTGATTATTCCACAGCATCACACAACCTGAAGGAACGAACACATCACTTCTGCCCTCTGTTGGTCATGTTATGCATAATCGGTTAAATCACTTTTCTCTTAAACTCTTTTCAAAAAAGCCTTTTATTCATTTTAGCTCGCTGTTTTATTTTCGACATGTCTTATTTGTTTTGAGAAGAGCTTTATAAATAAAAAATTTGCATTCTATTATTACTATTATTATTAGTCTGAGTCACCGAGGAGAAATAAAAACACCACAGACAGAAATGTTACTTAAATGTTGTTGTGTTTTATTCACCCCCTCTTTCAAATGTGCTATAGACAAAAGATGCACCCTGTACACATCATCATCAGACACTGTTGGAAATCATTTATCTTGTCGACTTGTCAGAGACCACGTGAATTGTTGACATCATCATCAGACCAGACAACTTGTTCAGTATTGGAGGTGGGTACAGCATAACGTTCAGTGCATTTATTGCATCATAAAGCAGACATACAAATGATAATAGTGCAATTATACCCCGTCATAACTGAGGAGATACCTTGATAGTCTCAGCTAGTGTCTCTTCAATGCTAGACTTTGTATTGCATACAGAATTTAGGCAAGTGAAACGCAATAGGAAATGATAATTGTAAAAAATTGTGCTTTGGACATTTAAAGAATAATTCACCTTTTTTAGAAATATCCTGCAATAAAAGTTAAGCAAATAGGAGCTGATATCTATTTAATTTTTTTTTTTAATCGAAAGAAGGTACTGTGCTCTCTGTGTTTCAACAAGTAGAAGTTATGTATCTCAAACCTGGTCCTTTAGAAATGAATGTGGGTGTCAGTGGAAGCAAACTTCACTGTGGTCCTAAATAACTGCAGTGCATCATTCTAAAAAGAGAGGAAAATACATAGAAACACATGCTTTCTGAGGCGTTGAGTATAGAATCGTGTACTGTGACTAAAACCCTTCTACTTCCTGTCAGCGTTTGTTATTTCTCTGCAAGTTGATAATAATAATAATTATAATAATAATAATTATAATAATCTGCATATTGAATATACAGTATGTACAATTGAAAGCCTTGATACATGTGACTGGTTATGTAGGTCAGGTTGATTTATTCTGAAGAGTGAATGGCTCGTGTGATGATGGTCTTAAAAAGCCCTTCTGATATAACAGGAATAAATATGCCATGCACATACATTAGATTATTTACATATATGGTATGCTAGCTGAATTCTATAGTGTTATATGGTCAAAGCAGATGTATTAATGTAGAGAACATCAGTGAATTATTGAGATTCCTTGTTGTCAGTACTGTTAAGATCTGAAATAGATGCCAATATGATGAAATAAAGAGAGAATTGATGGCTATGCAAAGCTTGGATGAAACTTTTGGTATTTGCAACAAAGACAATTAAGTAGTCTTTGTACACATACTTAATTTATGTGGATGCATATTTAATGCATGTCTCACAGTTTGTTTGCAAATGGCAGAGAAATATGCAGCGGTGGATGTAAGAAATAACATAACTATTCCACCAGAGGTCACCCTCCATGTATTTATAGGCCCGCTGTACACATGTCGAGCTAGTAATGCCAAAAGATAAGGAGATAATAATTCTGGAGCTCCATTGATACAGTCCACCCACTTCTTCACTACACCACTGAGTAGCAGTGAAGTGTGAAATGTAAATGACACCACTGAAAAAAAGAAAAAAAAGCAGATGATATGTTCCTGACTGGAATTTGTGGTGGTGTGTTTATTGTAGTGATAATATCACCAATAATTAAATATCAGCACACATGCTGAGGTAACATTTAACCTGGCATTAATATATACATCTATTGTCTTTGGAAATCATACAGTAAATCTACTCAATAAGATGTGTCTTTATGTTGTTACATGTCACTGAACCCTGAATACCAGGTCTTTGTTAAATCTCCCACAATTTACCATTTTTGATAGTTTCAGTCTCAAGCTTCCAGTTTTACTTTAAAAACATCATCTGGAGTAGTTTGTTGTTGGTGCAACATTTGACAATAACCACAGTTTTTTTGGTTAATATTGAATTGCATTTTCATTTTAGTTAGGTTATAGGATTTGCCACCAAACATCAGCAAACAAACCACAGTTATTGTAAATAATCCTTCCTAAACCAACGGACCAGCATTTATACATTCACAGCTGTGACAAAAGATGCATATATACCGTTGATGTGCAAGTATGTGCTTATCATGCATGAGTTTTGCATCACTGTTGCGTACTGTACAGATATGTGATCAGCTACACTAAGAGCCAAGATATGAATTATAGACAGTAGTATAGATAGTTACTGTAAAAAAAATTTAAATAAAAAAAATGGAAATAATTAAAAAAGGCTACATGATAAAAAGGAAGAGGAACGTTTTCATTTTCCTTGGGTGTCCCAACACAGGTGAGTCCATATTGACTCTGCTAGAAACAATTGTGCCTTTGAGGAATTGTTTGGTTAAACTGGAATGACAACTCACAGCGAGCTGTCGAGGTGGAGGACGTACAGGATGGGTTTTCTGTCACACTCTGTACTCTTTGGGCAGAGGGGGAAGCCAGGTTTATCAGAGAGGAAACCCGACAACCGGGAGCTACTCATGTTTTGTGTTATACTGATAGCGTTGCTATGCTACAGTTCTGTATGCTAACATACTCTGCCTTCACGGGTGTGTAATTAGTGTACAATGAGAGCTGAATTAGCCTATGTGTGTCTGGAACAGCCCTGATCACACATGGGCTGGCTCAGCGTTGCCAGGTGTGGGGGCTGTGACTTCCAGTGTGAAAGCTGGGAGTTGGGAACAAGGTCAGGGTGGGAGGAAGGGCGAGGGGAGGTGGTGTGCAGTGACTGCACTGCTGTACTGGTTTTTGTTACCAGTACTCGTGCAGCTGTAGAAAGCAGCCCTGAGTTGTCGTGTGGCGGTGGGAGCAGGGAGCTCTTCGCGAGGGGGCAGCAGTGAGGTGGAGGCTCCTCTCTCGAATCTTCCTCCTCCTCCCGCTCTTCTCCCTCTCTTTGTGTCTCCTCTTCCTCCAGCTCACCAGCCTCCTGCTCTTTCTCTCTGGAGAGACTCTCCTCTTGTTCTCTTCTTCGCCCCAGGTGTGGCCAGAGAAGGCGGTGGCTGGCTCTGGAGAGATGAGGGCTGCTGCTGCCCCCTGGTGGCGCCCTGGTCCCTGTGCTCTATGACCTCCTAGTCTGACCCCAGCCGACAGCACAGGCTTCCTGCAGTGGAGCAGGGGGAGCATTTCAAGAGAGAAAACAGTACTAGAAACCAGTAGCAAAAGAACAGAGCTCCCCAAAGTAAGAAAGAGAAACACATTTCGTCTCACCTATGTCTGTGGTAGTGATCATTCTATCAACTCTTGAGTCTCAGAAAACTAGTGAATGGACACAGGAGGCAGAAAGGTTTGGATTAATAACCAGGCCAAAATGTTAATAAAAGCATCAGTTGTGTGTTGGTGTTACCTGTTGGCTGGAGTTAGCTGAGGGTGGGGTGATCACGCTTTGGTCCAGTAAGGGGTTAACAGGGGCAGAACAGGGGAGATGAGTAGCACGCCAGTAAATGTCCAAGTACTCCGCGAGATGTTCACATGCATCCTCCAGCTGATTCTCATCCAGGATGACATCAAACATCTCCTAATGAGGCAACAGGAATATGAGAGATGAGAAAGGAATTACACCACTATGCGTTCCTAAAAGATCAATGTATGAATTTCAACTCTTTTTCAATGATTATATAACTATGGACTTTTAGGCAGAGTGACATACAGGTGGACACTGTGCTAGCTTGTCCCCTGCCATCATCTGGACGTTGAGGTGTTTGCTTTGTGACTTCCCACGAGATTTGATGAGCCTCTGAAGGACCTGTGAGAAGAGACAAAGAGAGTCAAGCGGTTAAAGAAAGAGAAACCCAAGGAATGAAAGTTATCAAACGCATGGTTGTAATTTCATTTCCCTCATAATTTCTTTCGTTTTGTGATGATTTTGTCATATCAAGCTTCGTGGCATATCTTCTGAAAACTGAACATGGTCTTCGTTCTTTTAACATTCGTTTTAAATGTGGAGAATATTTCAATGTGGTCAAAGTGCAAAACTACATCATCGTGAGCCACAAAAAAAAAAAAAAAAATCTATTTTTTATTATAAATCTACAAAATGTCACAAAAAAAAACGCACATCAGATCTAAAAGTCCAAGATGACACATTCACCAAAAGTACCAAACCAAAAGACATTCAGTTTACAGTGACATACAATAGAGAACAGCATAAAATCCTCCGATCCAGTAATCTACCATTCCACTGTTTCAGCTCTAACTTTACCAACAACTATACAGACAAAAAAAAGTATTTTTGGAAGTTCATGTGGGTTGTACTTTACTTTAGGCGAGGAGACTTTGACGTAGACGATGATGGGAGCAAGAGAAGTTTTGAGGAGCTGCGCTGGGTGATTGATGGTGTCTGCATCCAGGACGACCAGCTGGAGAGACTTGGCCAGCTCAAAGATCCTCTCTATCTCACTCTGGACCTCAGCTGTCAACAAACCAAAGAAAGTTGTGTGAGCAGAGCGACATCACTGAAGTTTAGTATTGACTTAGCGTTAAAGAGAGAGGAGGTGTCTATTCTTAGCAGGTATTAATCTTTATTTAGCAAAAATAAAAGATCAAAACAGCTTTCTTGTCACTCACCCAGACTGGAGCGTGTGTTGGATCTCTCCATTATGGCCTTCTTGTTCAGCACCGAGCGCTTCGCCAGCGACAGATCAGCAGTCACCCGTGTAATAGAGATCCTACGGAAGAAGCGTCTTATCACATCACATCCACAACTGTTCCATTTCAAAGGATGAGATGAACTTGTACTCTCATGGAGCTAAAAATAAATCATCATCACCATGTGTCCTATCGACCATGAAACGTGATAGGCAGAATCCCACGGACAGCTCTGTAGCTCGGTCACAATGTAACTGTACACTGAGCTGCAGCTGTAGAAGAGTAACACAGACAGCCGTACCCACCTGCCATCAAATCTGTGCTTTAGGAAGTCAAACAAGGCTTTCTGCATCATGTCTGTTACCTAGGCGACAGATAGGAGGAAGGAAGAGCGGAAAGAAGTTAGAAAGACTGTTTTTTTAAAAATAAAATATACGCACACACTTAGCCGGACATTGTTATTTATATTTCTCACTCACTTTCTATTTTGGTAACACGTTAAAAATCTGCAAAAAAAAAAAAAAAAAAAGACCTGTAATGTTAGTTCAAGTCCCCTTAATAAGCTTTTTTTTAATTATTATTAATTTTTTTCCACTTATGGGGGCCCACAGGAGGAGTTATTGTCCTGTCCCGCTCTACTCTAAGGTTGTGTTTTCCTTATTTCCAGTTTTCAGTTATTATTTCCTGTTTTATTTTGGTGTACTCACTTTTGCTGTTTCACACACTTCACTGAAACAAGTGTCTGCCCCGCCCTGATTGTCTTCTCCTGTCCCTCGTTATCACCCTCCTTTCATTGTGTATTGAGTCATTCCAGCTGTAAATCATTCCTTGTGCTCCTTCACATCCATCTTCATTACTTTGATTCAGATACTTCACTAGCAGTTTTTTAGATACCTCTGCCTGTTTCTGGACTGACTTCCCGTGAACTGACTTTTCATTCTACCTGCTTTGAGTCTTGCATTTGAGTCCATTGTCTGTTTGTACCAACAGTGATAGTTATAGTCTTTATTTTTCAGTTATTCCCTTTATACTTAGATCTGCTCACAACCAACGTTATAGTGAGTTATAAACCATGTGTATATTTGGCTTATAAATAGTAGATATGGTGACTTGGAGTAAAGCGTTGCCATAAATATTTAGTGTTGGACTGAACTAATCTATGAGGTTAAAGCTGAGGTAGGCAATGTTGGTGCAAACAGCAGGAGTAAGATAGATTTTGAAAGTATCCAACCAAAAACAAAAACCAGGCCTCACTCCAAAGCCACTCCCCCAAAACACATGAACGCGCACTGCTGGAGGACGAGTCCGCGAGAGAGCGTTGTCTCATTCACATGTAAGGAGAACAGCTAACATCGGGGGGGCTATAAAGAGAATTTCAACAAATGACCAAACAAAAAAATGCTTCTAAATGAAACTGCCTACCCTAGCTTTAATGTTATCTCTTTTACAAGAAAGACCGGGCCAAAATGGCAGCCAGTCGCTTGAGAATACACGCAATTAAGCGGACAGAAAAGACAGAGTAACAATATCCTTTCATTGTTAAAACAATTATATTCCTCATGAAGAAAGGTGGCGTTATCATCAGAAAAGATAATGAGCACCATTAAAGTCCCCCTCCACTTAAAAATGTGTTTTGCTTGTAACTTCACTTGGATGTTTGAGCTTCACTGTGCAGAATATCTGTGCAGAGTTTAGTCGGCTGAAGGTGGAAAGTTTCTTTGTCCTTAAATGAAATCGGAGAATAATACGTGGATGTACTTGGGGTGATGTGGAAACGTGAAGCCTTCAGTGCACATACACTGAGAATGATCTTTTTGGTGAAGTAAGAGACATCCCTATTCCAGTAGATACACCTTTTAAATTAACATTTGCATATTCAGATGCTGAATTTTTCAATAAGAGAAGAAGTAGATGTAATAGAGTGGCGCAGGAATGCGTTCTAAAACCTAGAAATTAGTTAGCATTTTAGCACTTCCGGTTCCTTGGTCTCGGAGTAAATGGGTTTTCAGTTAGATGCCTGGAATAAGGTTGATGATTACCACAAGCTCGACATAAAACGTGTCAGTAAATATCCCACTCGTGAATTTTTAAGCTTTTACGTGTCTTAAAAAAGGCGGTTGCTAATAAGTGGCTAAATGAGACTATTAAACGTCATCACACCAAACTTGAGTCGGCCTTCAGCTCAGTGATGGCCTAATGTTAGCTTTTCACTTCTGGCAATTTAATTTCTGCATCAAAAATTATAAAGTGGCGTTCATTTGTGAAGATTATCTTTCTGAACAAAACCTGTAAGTATCAAAAACTTTTGTTTGCTACAGAGCTTTTTTTTCTCTTATCTAAAATCCAATGGAAAAATCCTATTGCCTTTTTGTCGAGGGAACCAGAGCGATGCTAACTTCCGGGTCGGCTTACAAAAATACGTCATCCCGGCAGCACTCTATATTAAGAATTTTAAAGCAGATAATTAAGCGAGGTTTATTTATGTCTTCAAACATGTGAGGGGGGGATCTTTACGGATGACATGGAGAGAGACGGTGTGTGTGTCCGCATGTGCACTGTGAGGATGAAGTGGAGCAGTCTATTTTCAAAGAGACCTGAAAAATGGATGGCCTTCAGAATAGTGGATGAAGCGCACAGTGGTGTTGCTCCTCCACGATGTAACAGAGGGATGGAGGAACGGCAATGAGAGGGGGAAAGAGTGCGAGAGAGCAATGGTGAGCGACCGAAAAAATAAAACAATGCACAAGAGAGACAAAGCAGAGAAAAAGAAAATGAGAGGAGAAGAGAGAGGGAGGCACGCTGGATGTTCACCACTGGAGCATCCCCAAAGCACATCACCAGAGCGATGCATAAATATTTCACACATGCACAAAACAAACGGCTTGGCACAAAGCCTGCCCGTTCACAGAGGAGAGAGCGAGGCAGAGAGAAAATGTTAAAGCACAGCGACATTCTGTTCAATTACACGCCTCACATTTCAGCACATTCATACACAGGCATTCGAAATTGACATATTCTAAGATTAATTGAGTTTAACCGCGATGTGTTTTCATCTCATGTGTTCAGTATAGGAGAATATCACAGACAGTAGCTAATATAAAGGGGCTTGCTTGCTGTTCTGTATCTCTCAAAATGAGTCTACAATTTCTGTTGTGTGTAGTATAATTTCATCAGGATGTGACTGTGGTGTTTAGTATCAGTGTTAATGGGATAATGGAGGCGAGAGTGATTCCCTTTAGATCAAACCAGGCAAGTCTATACTGGACCAGACAATGCAATCCAGATTAAACTGGAACAAACAATGGCGGAGAAGAGAAGACCAAGACTGACTTCAAACATTCAAATATGTCACATCTATGGCTGGTTTTAACAGTCATATAAAAGTGCATACAAATAATGAAAAATAGTCACAGCATAAAGTGATGCATTAAAATACTGTATGTGAGGATGTACTTAGGCTAATGCTAATACCAATTGCTAACAATGTTCACAAGGACAATGCTAACATGCTGCTGATGTTTAGCATAATATTTGCTATCTTAGTGTCGCAGATTTTGATCTGATGATGGCTCTGGTGGAAAGGTTAGGGGACCACCAAAATGATTACAATTCCTCTTGAGGGGGAGAGGAATGCGTGCACCAAATGTCATAGAAATCCATCTTAAAGTTGTCGACAATTCATTTAAAACCCTAAATGTCAAATTCATGGTAGCGCTAGAGGAAAAGTAATCAAAAAGCAAAGTCAGGAGGATTCATCCTCTGGGAACCATGAACGTCTGTACAAAACTGCAGGACAAAAGTGTTGGACTGGCATTGCCGTCCCAAGACTCTAGCTAAAACGCAAGCTTAAAATTAATCCATTTAGTGGTGTGAAGTGTTCTACAGTAAGACAATACTCAGATGTTAAACTCGCAATATGTTTGGCATTTTTACTTGATAAATCACTTAAAAGCATTACGTGTACGATTTTTCCAAATTCTAGTTTGGCACTCAGAGTGTGAGAAGAGACTGGCAGAAATATGCTCCGGTGTTCTAGCTGATCCATAGAGGTAATTACTCCAAACACAAGACACAAGACGTGAATAAGCGGAACCAAACTGTACTAAAAGCAATGTTGATGTTTGTCTCACCTCATAACCTTTCAGAGAAGGGCCAACCAGCACAACTGGCCGCATGGAAGGGACCACATCATACGGAGGAACATGTTCAGTCTGCCCAGCCCACAAGCACAGACACGGTTTAGAGGTGGAAAATATACAACATGTTGAAGTGAATCGACTGTTGTAACACACACATTTAGCTTTCACGTAGTAGCCGCTCTGCATGTACAGAGCCATAAAAATGGACTGAAATGCATTAAGTGTAGCAGTATAATTAAGGGTGTTCTTAAATAATTAATAAGGAAGAGGCCCAATGAAAAACATACCTGTTTCTGCTTCTGTTTGGCTTTCAGAATAAACAAAATGAACATTAAACAAGAAGGATAAAAGCTAATAAATTGAAGTAATTCCTTAAGTAGAAGATATTTGAGTTGTAAGGCTCCGTAAGAGAACACATGCATGCCATGCTGTACTGAAGCAAAGTCAATTTACACTGTGGCCTTTGTAAATGTACATTTTGGAGGATTGATCACCATTCAGTGGTTATCTTAGATAATTAATCTTAATTTGATGTAAAAGGTAAACTATGTCGAGAGGATGTCTCCAAACACGCACATTTCTTCTAAAAGGGAATATGTTAGGCCAGGAATAGCCCTGTATATACGTACATCCGACCCTGTGAGAGCATGCAGTCCCAGCAGACGCAGAGCAGACAGACACAGCAGCAGGGCTCCTCCAGTCCCACTTACCTGCAGATGGCGGGGTCGACCTCCAGCCTCCAGATGAAGCGTTCCCTCCTTTCCTGTGGAGCAACATAATGTAAAAGCTTCATTATGCGAGAATCCCCTCAGGAGGCAATTTAGACTTCCAAAACAGAGCAACACATGAGCAAGAACTAGTTACGTCAACAACAGAAAAAAGGTTTTCAAAGAGTGTGTGAGACAGGAAGCTGGGGAAATTAGGGCAACACAAAGAGACAGATACAGAGACACGTAGAGAGATACCAGAGATCTCTCAGAGCCCAGTGACTTCTGACCTGGCTGCTGCTTTTTGCTCTTGTTTTATCCTCATGGCTTCCAGTTTGACTGGGCTTGGGATGAAAGTGATGTCTGCCCCTTCCTTCACCAGCCGACCGATCCACCAGTCATTGTTGTATTTCTGCATGATAGTGAACCACATCTGTTATCACACATCAGGAGTTATGCTGCAAAGTGTGTCAACATGGATCAAGTTTAACAGTAAAAGTATTTGTTTTGCATGTAACGTGCTGAAGGCCTCTGACCTCTTTTATGTGCAGGAAGTCTTTGGTTTCAAAGTTAATAGCGGCACCTTGGACCGGACAATCTTCATCAAGGGCCCCACAGTAACTTACGTTGGTTTTCACTGCAAATGCTACTGGTTTGGACTGTTGACAGATAAAAAAAAAGATTAATTTGACATGACAGTGACAATATACAGTATCATTGCCCTATCAATATCTTTGCACATCCTGCACTAAACTGTCATATAAACATATTTGTAATAGCATTTTTATAGAATCTTCATATTTTTATTGTAATCTTTCTATTCTATATTTACGTTTGTTAGTGAAAACCTACTTGACAATAAACCCTATTCTGATTCTGTTATATTTACCAAAATCTTTAGTCTGGTGATTAATTAATAGTTCTATAGACAAGTCAATTTTATGTATATAGCCCAATATCACAAATCACAAAATTGGTTCAAGGGTCTACAGATCTTTATGTACAACTAGATTAAATGATTCTATTGGAAAGTAAACTCTGAGTATTAACATGACTCAGCAGGTGACGTCAGCTCCTCAGGAACTGAAGGTGAATTTAGAGTCAAGCATTGACCTTTGACCCTCAGGCTCTCACCTTGGCTCTCTCTAGCTGCAGCTGAGCCTGGCGCTCGGCTTCACGCCGAGACGCCTCCTGGTCCTCCTCCAGGGACAGGTCGGAATCCGAGGGTCGACTAGTGTAGGAATCGGCTGAACCCTGAAAGAAAGGATGAGAAAAAAGAAATAACTGTTGCAGCCCAGGCAGGGTGGAGATAAAACCGTCATAATACCGTACGTAACACCTCGTAGCAGCTGTTGCTACTTTCTATTCGTTCAACCCGGCTCTGAACCTGCCTGTCCTGTTCTGAAGCCATGTGATCCAGCCTGCAAGGGACAGTGAGATCCTGCAGCTTTCCAAAGCAGCCATCTCAAGGGAACGTGTGCGTGAGTACTGCAACAACACCAACAACCAGCACAGTGCTTGTAGTCTATTTATCTACTCAGCCAGGCGAACCAGATGTTGGCAAACGTCCAGATTCTTCTGCTGAGACACAACTCTGACAAGTAAAACAAAATCCATCTTTCCATCCATTGACTCCAGAATGGTCTGAATCGACAATGGACGTCGTGAAGTGTCACCATCCATTTTAATTGTATGTTTTGAGTTTGGGTTCTAAATGTGTTTTGAAACTTATTTTAGAATAAAATAAAATAATAGAAATATGTTAATTTGAACACATTTTTAAATTCAATAAAAGCACATTTCAAAATGTCTGTCACATGTGAGTATATGTTTGTAATGTACAAGAGGGTATGATTCATAATTAAACGAAATAAAAGTTTTCATTTGTGGCAACAACCTGGCATATGAGAACGATAATCGATTGAAGACATAGTCCAACTGCCTTTCACTCAGTGGAAATACTATTGTACAAGACTATTAGAAAATGTTTTAATTGACATATATATATAAGAAGAGAAGTCATTTTCAAAAAACAAACACACAAACTGAATTTTCCAAATTTCTGATACAAATCACTCGCATACAGTTGACCATATGTTACCGAAAGATACAGAAACTGTCACGCTCTTTACACTTTATGCACATTAAACTTCCAGGCTGATGAACCTCACCAGATCCTACAGTTGTCCTCTCACTCCATCAGCATCCTGCTCCTCCCTGGTGGCTGCAGTCCCAGCTGGGTGCAGGGCTGGAAGCCTCCTCACATACCAGACAGGAGCACCCACATGGGACAAATATAGCCCACTAACAACGTCATCCTTCTTTTACCTTTTTTCTCCCTACCTGTCTCCTCATCCCACTTCCCCACCATTTCCATCCCTTGTTGGCTTTCTCCCATGCCACAAAACAAAATGCTTTTAGCAGAATCCAGTGCAGAGTTTGTGCATATCATTTGAATATCAAAGCCTGCTGGAGGAGCAGAATCTGAAGAGTCTACCAGCAGAAGAAACAGTGGATGCAGATGGATGAATTGATATTCTAAAGTTCAGTTTGTTGAGCACAAACTATCTATACATTGTCTTCACCTACTGTGATTGCACTTTTATAATGTTGCAAATGTATATTTTGATTTGCTGAAGAGGGACTATAGTGAACATTCCTGCATAGATAAGAAATGACGGATTAGAGAAAACTAAAAACACATTCCCTTAAGGTTGAAGCACATGACTGCCAGTCTTTTTCTCTTTGTTAAAGTCCAGATCCCAAAATCCTTTGATAAAGCCTCACACTGCTATGGCATAGATTCCCAATGAGTTTCAACAGTGCAAAATGCTCAGATTGTCTTTGCTATCTGGCTTTTGGCTTGTGCAAAACCTGCAGAAATTCCAATGGCAGATGCAGAGAACCAGATATTAATCCATAACATGTTTACATTTTTTAACCATAATGTTCTCAAAGCCATCAGTCTGTGTGCGTTGCTCCCTGTTGCCCCACTACTGACATTAGGATTAACTGCTTTCGATACAAAGAGTGACAGAAATGTATAAGTATTTTCTTTCAATTGTGTGGGAAGTCTTACATTATCTCAAAAAGGATGAGGCCTCTGCTTCTATCTCTCATCCTCTCTTTTCCTTAGTGCCTGTGTGATAAATGCCTGATATTCACATATTGGAACCAATTACTATGTAGAATGTAACCTCACATCGCTCAGTGCATTGCTGTTCAAAGCCATTCCCAGTCAGAGAGATTTCAGACTCTTGGTTGTTTTGTATTTCTGTCCGTGTGCGTGAATGAGAAAGACAAATGTATAAATACCTTACTTACTTACCTTACTGTGCAATACAATCTTGTGCTATACGAATGTGCAATATTGTGCAATATTGTGTATTATTGTTACCACTGGCTGCTAGAGTTTTACGCTCACTGTTCACTTACTGTATTACTTACCACTTACTTGTTATTGTGTTTTTTTGTACTTATATCTTGTACTGATACATTCGTACTTAACCTTTATCTGCACTGTCCCTTTGCTGCTGTAGCGCTGTAAATTTCCCCGCTGTGGGAAGAATAAAGGTTTTCTGATTCTGATTCTGATTCTGATAAATGCACCTTGGTGTTTCTTGAAGATACTTCAAGAACAGATACAGATACAGATACTGAAACTAATATGGAAAACATCTCCCCCTTATCAGTATCATCAAGAAAATATCATGGGTATGATTATTGCCTGCTTTTGAAGCGCTTTACTTTTTTCAAAATGAATTTGCTATTAAAGGATAAGTTCACATTTTTTCAAATCTGTCTTAAAACAATACCCACATTCCTATGTGGACACCTGGTCATACATACAAGACAAAACCCACAGTCCTCGTCCTGTGCCAAATATACTCCAAAGTTTATCTGAAGTTAATTTGAGGCTTCAGTAGGTGTTAATCAAGTGAGTACCTTCCAAAGTTACAGTCATTTTAGTACAAAGAGGAAATTTCGTACAAAAAAGACTTGTTCTCACTTGACTGTGGATAGTGTACCATCACTTTATTTAGTGGTCTTTAATTGTTGAACTTTCACAGTGGACTCCAAGAGGCTGTTGCACACCCAAAGTAGTATTTGGTAACCAAAGTACCCAAAGCAAACAGAACTACAAGTATGATCTCAATTACAATAGTCAAAGGTAGGACATACTTCATAAAAAGACAGGAGATAAGATTCTAACAAAACAAGAGTCAACATCCATGACATTCAACAGATGGGCCGCCCAGTGAGGTACAAGTTCAATGCAAAGCTGTAAAGAAACCTATACAGAGTTTGAGACAGATAGACAAACTGTATGTGTGAGGTACAACATGCCCAGAGAAGAAAAGGAGAAAGAGGGGAGAAGTGGAGAGATGCTGGCAAAGTGAGTGAACGGGAATAGACTTCTGCTGAGAAAAGAGTGAGAGGGGAGGGGAGGGGAGAAGAGAAAAACAGAAAGAAGAAGACGTCTCCGAGCAGACAGACAGGGGACCCAGGAATGAAGAGACTGAGTTTGCATGCAGAGTGATTAAACAAAACGGGGAGCATCAACAGCGTACCTTGTTACAGATGAGTCCTGTAGCACTCGAGTCGGAGGCAGACATGATTCTGCTGCCAGCGCTCTCTTCTCCCCCATTGCACAGAAAAGGCGGAACCCTCCTCCCCTCATCCCGTGGTTACAGGGGGGAGAGAGAGGGAGGCGCGCTCAGCCTAAGTGCCTCACAGCTGACGTTGCTGCGCTGCCTCAACAGCCATTTCCTATACAAAATTGATGCCCTGACTGCAGCACTGGTGTGCATACGCCCGCGTACTGGTACAGTACAGTGGGTTTCTTCAGCTTCGAGCCAGCCTTCATGTAAGAAAGGGAGCTTTTTCTCTGGTTTCATGCACTGTCTCTATCCCCTCTCCTCTCCTCTCCTCTCCTCTCCCCTCCCCTGAGGCGTCCCACCACGCCACACATCTCATGTATCCCTCTCTAGCATCTCATTAATGCATTCCTCTTTTGTCTCTTCTGCCCCGCTTTAAGAGATCCTGAAAAAGTGACATAAAATCAACCTGTTTTGGTTTTATCACTTGGCGCAGATAGAACTTCTATAAATAAGACAGAACAAAGATTGAGCCATGTCCATAAGACAAGCCATGTCAAAAAAATGTAATATCATTTTTTATATCAATATCACAAATCAAAAATGTGCCTATGGGGGCTTTACAATCGGTACAGCCTATCATACCCTCTGTCTTTTTCGACCCTCGCTCCGGACAAGGAAAGGTGAGGGGGGGGACCTCAGGGAGAGCATCTGAGGAGGGGTCCCTCTCCCATGCTAAGTGAGACACCTTAGCCTGTCATTATCGTTCCTCTGCCAATTAGTAGCTATCTTTGCTGAACAGGTGACTGCTTCAACAACACAAAGGGTGTAAACGCATGACTGGGAGACGGAACGAGAGGAGGACGTGAATGGAGAATTGAAAAGAGGGAGAGGAATAGAAGAGGGCAGGGCTGTGCCCGCCTGCCTGTCTGCCTGCCCTGCACCATCCTCCTGACAGGAAGGTGATGCATGAGCCTACAGAACAGAAGTGCAGCGGTGAGTCAGCAAGCAGCCATCTAGAGTCCATCAGATGTCTTATTAAGCCAGCAGATAGGTCTCTATTGTAGGAGACAAGCCTCGTTGTTCCTAAGCCAGGGCTGGATGCCTTCTCTCCAGGTGGCCCCAGGCATTGAGGACCCTACTTTAGCATCCATTATGCTGGCAGCATGTGCTCTCTCACCCCCATTCAACTTTGGCTGCTTAAGAATTAAGTGCACTCCACCAGGGCTCTTAGCAAGAAATGTCTCAGGGCTATATTTTTACATGGCTTTTCAAACTTAAAGGGAAGCAAGCATACAAACACACGCACACATGCACACACGTGTTATTGTAGTTAAAGCAAGTAGCTCCTTGGGACGCCTCTGGAGCCGAGAAGATAGGGTGACTATTTTCATCATTAATGTGCAGCAAGCAGCACCATTGAGTAACAGCTTTTCAAACAGCAGGAGGGGAAAGAAAAGATGGAGAGAGAGAGAGCTAAAACACAGAAAAAAAGAGCTAGAAACAGAAAGAAGAGAGAGAACATGCCTGAATAGCAAATTAGATTGATGGAGAAAGACAGAGAGAACTTGAAAAATCTGCAAAAGTTATTTTTATAAATGTGCATCATGTCATATCATCTTTGTTAACTGTTTAATCTCCTTACATTGAATTGAATAGAGATTAAGATAAAGATGAGGGGACAAGGTGAAAGGGCATGAAGAAAAAAGAGGGACAAACACAAAAAATAATAAGGAAGGAAGACAGCCAGCACATTAGGACAGGACCAATGATTAATAGCAGAATGTTTTCTGTGTTGTTATTTTTTGCTTTTCTGCCGGTCTAAATATAGCTCCTTGCACTCCTCCCATCACAGACTAGGGTTGGCAGTGGGGAGAGGATAGCGGAGGATTGTCAAAGTTCACTGAGTTTTGATGAATTCCCTCAAGAAAGAGCAAAGCAGATTTGAGACTGGCTCAGCTATATTCACTGATGCCAGATAGCCCATCTGAATGTGAACTATATGGAGAACAAGAAGAGACAGCACTGAGGCTTGTCTTTGTTCAGTCTACAGCATGTATTCAGTCTCTGCAGCAATGCTATCATATGCTCTTTTTTCATCTTCTCTCCGACAGGATAATATTACATCTAGTGTTGTTCAATCCTCCTGGTAATGTGATGCAGGTGTACTTCATAATGTTTCTTTTTTTAGCACTTTCATTCAAAGTTCACACAGACGTTCACAATCGAGGGAAGAGAGGAAGATGGTTGCGCATGCTAATTCTCATCACGACGTGGCTATTTAACGAGACAAAGCTGAGTTTCGGCGCTAATAAGAATACTATTTTTCGATTATTTACTACTTTTATCATTTAAATGTATTTTCTCGCTGAGCACCGCAGAGCCAACAAGTTCAACCACATTCTTGTAAGCAACTGAGAAGCTCTGCACCAACTCTGGGGCTTGTCAAAGGGCACTTCGGAGAAGACAGAGTTCCAGATTTCTCCAGCAAATCTGCAGATTTAAGCACAGAAACTTTGCAGTCACCTGCCAATGTCTCCAACCTTTTGACTTGTGAAGAGGCACCTCACTATCTATGTGTGCAGTAGAGAGCTGAGGCAGCATTACAGGCAGAGGTGGATCATCCGGAGCCAGAGAGAAGGTCTCCTGACAACCAGAGTAGGGCAGAGCGGATCAATAGGAGAGCCACCCAGATTGATACTCCATCCTGTCCCGAGCAGCTCCATCCTCCTCCTGCTCTAATGTTGCCTCAGGATACTTTCTCCCTGCCTGTAAAGAGCCCTTGGCAGCCTATAAATAAGCACTTCCAAGTCATTTCAACACACGCAAGACAACTGTTTTTCTCACCAAACATACCGAGTCCTCACAGTATCAGCAGTCTGTATGGGTGGAAACATCTTGTGTTAGCCAACCGTAAAGGGAAATGCCACTGATGCAATGAGGACAATGTAATGACGTGAATCATCAGGGATGGGTCGACAGGGAAGCTGGCATATAGTGGAGGAAGAGGAGCAGGACGCAGCGAGCCCAGCCAGGAATCTCTATCTTTTATCCCCGCTGTTGACTTGGCCTTGCTGTGCATACTTAGGCTTTCATCCCCCCCAGGGATCCTTCAACCTGACTTCACCAAACTGCATCAAAGTGCAGAGAGGCTGGAGCTAACCCACATAAAGCCGTGTACCTACAGTGCAGCACAGAATGGCACAGTGCTGCTGCATCCTTCATTAAATCAGATGTGTTTGTTAGACGCTGACCTGATTTAAGTTTCAGTTTGGACTAATTGGTGCGTCTTCTTGGCTAGTGGGCTGAGCTAACTCAGGGAATGTCAGACTTATCAATATGTAATGGTGTCCTACATATCCACGCATTCCAGCTGTACATTTAAAAAACGCGTTTTCTTTCAAGTTTGAGTCTTGAACATTTTTAGTGACTACGCAGGGTTGGCGTTTTAAAGTAAAAGTTGCTTGTGTGCACAGATTGCAGATGTTACAGCCAAGAAAAGCAGATGAATCAAGTGGAGGTGTCTAAAATAGTAGAATAGAGAGATGTCCTAGATAAGACCAACCGAACATACAGATGAAAGAGGGCGCCTGGTAGCCTATACATTCTGACTTTGTTCTTGTCTGGAACAAGTGAAACATCATAAAAAAGGCAGTGTTTCCAAACAGGAACTCAAACAGAAGCTCAACTGGAATCTTTGGCCCTCTCAACATTGCTGGTTCATCAAATTTAATCAAGGCATTGCACACTGATGCGCCAACACACACACACACACACATATGCATGCACGCACACACACAAGCACACAAAGCACTTCGCTCCTCACGGGACAGGCTTTTAGTGCTCTGTCTCATGCAGTATTTAATTGACCCCACACAGGAAGCCTAGCGGTCCCAAATGTACTCCTTCCCCCCACCAACAGAGAAAGCATGAACGCCTGCAAGTATGCCCACAGCTTCCCACCACTGCCCCTCTGTCACACAACTGCACTAAATGCCATTTTCTGCTTTAGTGCAACTCAGAATTTCCTCAGAAATGTCAGCGCTGAGGGTGAGGAGTTTGGACGTACATCAAATTTGTTCAAAAACGAAAATCCAGCCATGCCCCACTTTGACAGCCACATACATCAAGTCACATTTCTCAAACTTTCACTCAAAATGACAAGAGCCGAGTTGAAAGGTTTTCTACAAAGTAAACCTGTATATTATCTAATCAGGTATTATTTAAAAAAAAAAACTAAAACGTGTATAGATCTATTGTTAGGTTTACAGTGGTCATCAATGCAATTTGCAGAAGAGGTTAGATGCAGAAGAGATAGCAGCGTACTTACTCAGTTGGAGGTTTGGAGCGCACACTCCCCGTCTCTCTGGCTCGCTCTCTGCTAGTCAGTCATGGTGTGCTCTCTCTCTTGGGTAACACTGAAGTGTACTGTAGCGTGCTTGTAAGCAGTCTATCCCTCTCTCTTTCTCCACACCCCCCCCTCCTCTCTTATTCTCCACCACTCTCAGTACACAACCCTTTGCTACGTCAGTGAGGCTCTCTCTGCTCTGCATATCATCCTTCCCACCCTCTCTGCTGCTCCCCTCTCTTACCTTCATCTCTACCTCGCCTGTCCAATGGGACTCTGTATCGCAACCGCATGTTAAGTTCATTCAGGACTCTGTCACGACATCACTGTGACGAACAAGATTACCAGGTGATGTTATGTTTGACGGGATCTTACAGCAACAACCGGGCTAATAAAATATATTCTCACTGCTATCACGATGCAAAATCAATCCACACTGTGAGATCCAGAATCTTTTTTATGAAGCATCATATTCTCATTTTAGTCACGTCATGGGATTCTCACACACACATAATTGGCAAAAGTATGTGGACGCCTGAATATTACACCCATATATGATTGTTGGTCTATTTCCAAAATCATGGGCATTAATGTGCCGCCTCCACTCTTCCGGAAAGGCTTTCCACACGATTTTGGCACTTCTGGCGGAAGGGATTTGCTCCCATTCAGCCACCATAAGTGAGGTCATACACTGTTGGTGGTTGAAGGTCATGGCGCACAGTTTGCGTTCCAAAAAGTATTTGATAGTGTTGCGGTCAGGTTTCTGCTCAGACCAGTCAAATGAGTCAGGAAATCTTTATGAAAATCGCTTTGTGCACAGGGTCAATGACATGTTTCCACAAAGGGAGGCACGCTATTGTCCAAAATATAACAGTATTGTATCATTAAAGGCACAATGAGTAGGATTTGTCGGTTTCGGTTTTTAAACACAACATTCAGAGTTGACTCTTCAACAAGGGTTAAGGTGCTCGAAAGCAGGTGAACGCCAACCCCAGACTCACTCTCAGTTTGCCTCGCTATATTTGCGTTTTTCAGGACTGTGTCAGCCATTTTCGCAGCTTCCTCTTGGATGTGTGCTCACGATCCGGGGTTTTACATCTGGTCGCTATGTTTTGCCTAGAAACGTCCAGAACACAGCAAAATAATAAATTACAGGCAGAGGGCAGGGTCTCTGATACAAACACCGCCGCACACTTCTAGTGGGTCACAAGTGATGATTGAGAGGAATTCTTTTTGTATGATATATATTGTCTTTTTTAGGAAAATCCTACGCCTTGTGTCTTTACGATTTCCCTTCATTGGAACAAACGTATCAAGCCAAGACCATGAACCCCAGACCAAAAGTACACACAAGTAAGTGGACAGGGATATCAACAACCATGCTGTGCAACTGAAAAACACAAAGACAAAATCTCAAAGGGGACAATGGGCCATTTTTCTACAATCTTATCACATTGTTATTTCAGGCCATTGTGGATTTCAACATGTCAAAAGACAAAAGTTTAGAGACAGGAGAAAGTCTTGTGGTGGTGAGGGGATATAGGAGCCATGTAAGTTGTCTCTGCTCGACAAGTGGAGGCGTCCCCAGTGTAGCCCTCTGTTCACAGAGTGTGTTCTATAGATGTCATGGCTGGCTGTACTCTGACACCTGCTCAGCTGCAGAGTGTATGTACAGCAGAGATACATGTACAGATTTACAACACAAAACGTACAAACCAACCACACATCTCAAGAGAAGAAGCTGTATCTGCTTCGTGCTTTAGTTTGTGCGCAGAGCGTCGTGCGTAAGATACAGTGAGATCAGCAACATGCATCTAAAGACCGACCAGTCTGACTACCTTAAAACCATGACTACGGGTGATGTGGAAATCTCCAGCAAAGATTCATAATTCATAGGATAGGTTGCAGGAAACAGTGAGGCGAAGGAGGGAAAAAGGGGAGAGGGAGAGAGAGAGAGAGAGAGAGAGAGAGAGAGAGACGATGCAGGCATTCATTCGAATTCTGCATGAGCATAAGATGTGAATAAAACATGAATGAGTGAAGGTTTGAAAGTTAAACTCCACAGCTCTCTGCGCTGAGCGCGAGACAGGCACGGGAAGGAGAGGGAGCAGCTTTAGGAGCTGCACCCAAGCATTGAGTGCAGATGTCTGTCAGTCTGTCCCATAAGAACCGCCTGTGTGGGCAGAGCTGTGCTGGTGCATTATGGATGAGGGGCTATTTTAAGGCACCGTGGATGCTGCGTTTTGATTTTTGAGTGGAGGGAGATGACACCTGGCTGCTGCCAAATCCTTTCATGAGGTTTGTACGGTACTTGATGGGTTCAGACATGCAGGTACAGCATGTGTTCCAACACAGACCTGATCCCTGTTTGAAGTGTGCACACCAAGCGGAGGGAGGAGGTAAACAGACTGCTGGGATGCCAGTGAAGGGAGTGATCATGTCGCCGAGCAGCTCTTCACACAGACAGTGTACTTTATTTACTGGTAAAGCTCACGTACATACAGTATGTCTGGTGCGGTTGTTAGTTAGATTACTGAGAAGGACACGACAGAATTCTTTTTAGGCTGCCAATGTAAATATTACCGCAATAAGTCAAATGAATAAATCGTGTTCTTTTCTTGATAATATCACACATTTAGCAGTGATTATTGAAACAAGAAGCAATGATATTATTGATTTGTTATGTAATAAGTTGTCATGGGGTCATGCGTGTCCATGCTACGAGCTTGTTTTCACACTTTACTCATTATTAACAATGTGCAATTTATCAACAATAAACAAAATGAGTTTACTCTCCACACTATTGCAATGGAAATAATTAAATATGTACGAAATGCACCAAACTCCAGTCTTGTTCTCTGTCTTATGCTACAACCTGACATGCAAACATCGGACATATTAGCAAGTCAAGTCTTCGTTGTCACTAACTTTACTTTCCAAAGAACTCTGCTCAGCAACTCTTTTCTCAATATCTAAAGCAAGTCTCACACCACACTAAATGTTATGTAACCCAGATATAATTGCACAAATTGCACAAGTCATTTGTAACTTTCTTTTCAAGAGGAGATGTTTTTAATTTGAAGAGCAAAACCTGCTTTAACGAGACACTGGAGAGACTTTTAGCGCTCCAGCACATCGGATGAGTCTGAGAGACTGACTGGACCCCCTGCAGTTTGCCTACCAGACATACACTGAAGCAAATGTTGCAATCATCTAGCTCCTCTAGAGGACCTTTTCCCAGCGGGATCAGGCTGGCAGCACGGTCAAAATCATGTGCTCTGACTTTTAAAGCACCTTCAACACAGTCCAGACCCTCTGGGTGGGAAACAAGCTCATAGAGGTGCAGATGGATGCCCCAAAGGTGTCCTGGATCATAGATTATCTCACAGGTGGGCCACAGTTTGTCAACCTTCAGCAGTGTGTGTTCATTATGGAAAATACCGTAACTTTCTCTACATCGATGTCTTCTATACATCTCCAGGAAAGAGTGTCATGATAGCATTTGATTTTATTAATGGCCAAGATGATCAGGCTTAAGCATCAAGTCACTTTTCTATAGTTCTCTATCCACCCGCTAAACGTGGATCACATTATCAAGAGAGAATTATTACATTTAGAAACATACTATGGTTACATTTACTGCTATTACATCAACAATTGCTCTGTTACAGAGGGAGATTTTATATTACTCTATATCCCCCTTTAATATATTTTTTTATTTCCAAGCTCATAGCCTTTATATCTATACTTTACAGTGGCATTGCCTTCACTTTTTTAATATTTCTCATTTAAAAAAATGTTTTATTAATATTAATCTTGTCCAGATGTCATTCTGTGCACATACTGAGAATATAAGTTACAGTAAGAATATAATTGTCATGAAATAAACCTCATAAGAATGCATTGACATTACAGTAAGTATGAAGGAGAAAGTTGTGTTTACAGTGGATGCATTCATCTACAGTAATAGGCAGTAGTGGAATATGAATGTTTTTGTGATTCAAATGGGAGAAAAAACTGTTGTATCACACTCTGACTGCAAGTATGAAATATGCACACAGTTATCATTATAGCCTAAATGCACTTACTGTATTATCCTGGAGCAAAACTGTAATTATTTCTCTCACAGCCTAATAAATGATAAGGTGGAGGCATGGATGCTGGATGGTTGTTTTCATCTGTTGCTCCAGCTGAACAAGTATTATTTCATTTTGCTCCGAGTGTTTATCATAAACATTTAAAATCCCACTGCAGCTCATCTGTCCCTAATTTCTGCTGGCAGACTGACAGTGCAAACGCATGCAAACGCATACACCGAAGTGAAAGATTCCGCGTGAGGTCAGCCTGCCTAATTTAATTATCGGTATCCCTACAAGGACCTACTTTTAGCTTTACTGCTTGTTTGTGTCTAAGGGCACAGGAATGACGAGCTACACGACGCATGCATCTTGGTTTCAAACCCCTTCTTCTCATTCATTCGTCAATTACCTCGACCACCCCCGAAGAGATCCAAAAAAGAGGAGAACAACTGAAAAACAACCCACCTCGTTAAGCAGAAAGACGCTTGAATTTGTCAGGGACATCCGCAGCTAACGGGGATCTCGGTCACATCAGCACAACTTGGCTGAAAAAAGCCACAGTTTTTCTTTTTTTTTTTTTTTTCTTTTTTTTTTTTTTTACAGTAAAATGCATCAACTAAAGGCAGAGCACCGCGCCTCGTCCAAACATGTTCACAACACAGGGGAGAAAACGGTTCGGCTGCTGCTCAGTGCTTCATTTGGATGTGAAGCTCCGGCGGCATCTGCGCTGTGAAATCTCTTGTTTCTGGATTCACGACATGATCAATGACTGTACACAAAGCCATAGGCACGGACACACGGATGGATAGATTACAGCTTTCTTAATAAATTATGCAAGACCTGCACTTTTCACACACCCAAGTCCCCGAGAATTTCTGCGGCTTTTTGTCGGATTTCTATTTTTGAATTTGAATATGTGATGAGTTTGCCATCAGCCCTTTTGGATGTGTGCCCGAACTCACTCCCTGACATTTCTATATTTTGTAGAATTTAACGCTATGGATTCATATAATTAACAACAATACACTGGATGGACATGTGGCCCTTGAAGCTCAATGTTTTTGTCTTAGCACGGATTGTTAAATGGGATGGCCCATTATTCTATATCTCCTGCTGAAATCACATTACGCATCGAGAAGACAATTACAGTCTAAATGATCAGAGTCTGAGAGGTTCCAACATTTCCTTGTGTGGCACATATGAAACATCTAGAGGTTTTGTTTGATTGGGAAGCTGAGGCGTCTTGTGTTCGCTGGCTGCAGATGTCCAGGCAGGGGCGAGATGCGGGTCTTCTCGGTTTTCACTGATCCAGCACTTTGGCCCCCTCACATCCTGTAAACGCCTTCCATTTACACAGCGCCCATCGACCGCTCCAGTCAGGTATTATACCTCCAATGTCAAAGAGAGAGGAGAAAGTCACTGTGTACACGCACACACACACACACACACACACACACACACACAGTAGACTGGAGGTCCTTTTGTGGTTAAGGTTATTTCACTGTTTTGGATTTAAAGCAGCTTGTTGGTGTTCGTGACAATCTGGTAAAGCAGGAATGAAATTTGGAAGCAAGTTGTAAAGATCCTCTCCAGACATGTTTTAAGACGCATACATATACTTTCAGAATAATAATTTATGTTCTCACAAAGTTAAATTATATCTTATATCTACTCCTGTAAAAAAAAAAAACATACACACACGTTTAAATACATATACATAAACTCTCCTTGTCTTATATGGGTTTTCCACAAAGTTTAGTTTAACTAGCCTACCTGCTTAAACATTTTTAAAATTACATCTTGGCCTATTTCTGTTCCCTTATTGACAAATCCAGAAACCATGAATATGCAAATATTTTTAATAATTTTGAAAGTTTACCTACTGGAAAAGGGATGTCTCCTACTTCACCAAAAAAGATCATTCTCAGTGTATGTGCACTGAAGGCTTCACGTTTCCACGTCACACCTAGAAAATGTACATAGTGCTAAAGTCAAGAATCCTGACGGTGCATTCACGTATTATACTCGGATTTAATTTGAGAACTTTCCTCCTTCAGCGGATTCACCTGCAAACAGCCTTCTAGTGTCAAACTCTGCACAGACATCATTCTGCACAGATAAGCTCAAACATCCAAGTGAAGTAACAATATAGAAAACATATGTTTAAGGGACAGGGCACAGAATGACACCACTGTAACAGGACTTCCTGCTCAGAGAAGGAACGTGGATACAGTTGATGACAAATGGCGCCGACTGCTGGTCAAAATGACAACATGACAATATAGGCTACAGTATACTATATATATACTGTTTACATTCATATATGGACAAAACTGTATTAATTTAAGTTGTCTTTACAGCTCTCACATCAACTATAATAATATTTTTGTTGTTATAATTGAACTTCTACATAAGTCACTACACTAAATGTACCTGTATCACAACACTGTAACTGCCACAAGTGCAATGACTCTATGTTAAGCTGCTAACACTGCTATCTACACACTTTACCCAACACCCACTTTTATTCCCTAAAGTGCAATTTTGTATTCAAATGTTTTAATGCAAATTCCATGTCTTTTTATTGGTGACTATTTGTGTCTCAATGCACTTTATAGTTACTTTGTATGTATAGCATGTAGCATTTATTGTATTTGTGTTCATGATGTAGATGATGTATTTTAGTTTGACAAAGTTTTTCATAGTTACTTATTTATGCATCTGTTCTTGTGCTTCTGCTGGCTGTGACACTTGGATTTCCCTGCATGGGACTATGATTAGTAGAATTAGGCTAGTGTAGTATAGTTTATAATGTAGTAGATATACTGTAAGCCTACTATAATTACTATAGCATAGTAAACTACTCCACTAACTCTACTTTATATCGATATATGTTACATAACACTATGAAAAAACTTCAGTTTTTGCTTCAGGAAGGGACCTTTTTGTAGCAGATTGTATTTGCCAGCACATCTTCTGTGTCAACACCAGTGTTGCCTTACTGGTTTGCAGATAACATATAATCACGTGATGGGCTGCTTACTGGCTGGTTGTGCAGCCATTAAACCTGATACTCTTTGTTTACTGTCTTTATTGTTTTACTGTTAACATGGCTTCCTCTAATGAAAGTAAACACTGGAGAAGCTTCAGTGTGACTACAGCCTTTGGGGATCTTTGCATTGATTATTCGTTTTCTCCACTAGGTGGCGCTGCGACGCTGTCTGGCTGTGCGGGTTGACAGCACCGCTTGAGTTTCATATTGTTTTATGCCATTTGAAAATAGAAATGCAAACGTTTCCAATGTGTGTGTGTGGGTTGTGTTTAAATGCGTGGGCCGATGTGAACATGAGAAAATAAGTCAAAGAGCAAGTGCGGAAAAAGTTGTAAGTCACACACCACGCGCAGGAAGAGACACCCTCGTGCCACCTCTAGGGGGACTCATGTGCTCACGAATGCAGCTCGTGTGAGCGTGTAGGCAATGTGTCTGTGTGTGTGTGTGTGTGTGTGTGTGTGAGAAAGAGAGAGAGAGAGAGAAAGAGAGGGAGAGAGAGTCGGGGAGGTCGAAGCGGTGGGAATGTACTGTAGCTCTGGCTGGGAAGAGCGAAGGTTGTCCGGCCAAATTCGCAGTTTTTCCTCGCTTCCCTCTGAACCACTACCCCCCCTCCTTCCAGACGGACAGACCCGCATCTGAAGCGTGTGACGGCGGCTGCGTGAAGACTGTACACGGAGCTAAACTGGAGCTCCACTGCGGTGTTATAGTTACTCATGTAACGAGGATGTCCAATGGTAAGTAGGCTACGCTGCCTCTCTTAAGCTTTCCCGCGGCTGTGTTAGGCAACTGCTCTGCACAGTGTTATTGTATTTGTTGCGGCTCGGCTAAACTGAAACGCAGTAAGAGGATAGAGCAGTCGGGGAGAAATGCCAACAGCTGACTTGTACTACAGTGTTTTGCTGTGACGATTGCGGTTGAAGTGTTCTGCAGGACTGTGCACACTAAGCATCGGTCCTCATGCAGGCAATTCATTTGCACTTTTGTTTATAACGTGAATCCGCAATTAGGAGGCAAATCAGCTGGGGTTTTTTTTTTTATACTAAATTAGCATTTTGGCCCACAATTTCTTCTCGCCCAGTGACCTGTTTGGAGTCAAAACATAATGACGTACACGTTTATGTTGAGGGAGACAGGCCCAGTATGTAGACCCCGTTATCACTGTAAGCTGGGCTCCACATCCCTGCGATATCACGAGATGATCCACTGCCAATATTGAAGTTGCCCGACGGAATGTTTTACTCCTGATAAGTTGGTAAAGGCGGCGATGTGTGTCGAGCTGCACTTTCTTCTGCAGCCAACATACTCCAGGCTGACTTCAGGCTACCCAGCGGTACAGTGTCTCCATGTGTAGTGCGGTTCAAGAGGCTTCATTTGAACACGGAGAGTTGTCGACTTCGCCTGTAGGCTACTTGGAGCGTCCTGTTATGTAATGCGCTTCGGCCGACTGCCCGCATCCAAACAGCCTGGGCCTACACGTGTAACTGCTAAACATGTTTTTTTTTTTTTTGTTTTTTTTTCTCTCTTAACATCAGGCCTGTGTTAGCAATGGTGACAAGAGTGCTGCTGGTTATTATTATGTGGAGAGAGAGAGAAAAAGGCAAGATGTTGTTCATCTATAATGAAATGTAAGTGGAAGCATCACCATCTTCTTGATTTGTAATGCATGCATGCAGGACGGCTGACTGAGATCGGCCCGTATGTGGCACAGAGATTATATTCATATTCAATGGCAGATGCAGGCATGTACAGATGGTATTACATAAGAGCCGCATGCCGCTGCCTGACCTGTCGTAAATGTATCAAAGGTGAATCGAGGATTAAGGTTATTGCTGCACGAAGGTGAACTGGCCATATATTTGCATTATCCCAGACTGGGTCATTGCTAAATTGACGCTCTCAATAGCAAACATCTTGCTGATTGTAATGCTAGTGTAATAGTTTTTGATTATTATCAGAAGGAGTTTAATTAATTACAGGAATCGACGAAAGGGTTTTCCAAAAAGGAACATATTCCTAATCTTTAATAATAATATGTATTTTAGACACAATCCAGACACACCGTTGAAATCAACCCTGGTCAATTAGATTATTTGTGTGTGTGGTGGTTGATCAACTCATATTACAAGCTGCTGTTGATTGTAAACACGACCATGTGTGCAGTGCATGTGCACTCTTCCCACTGTTTGTCTCAGCTCAGTCTGCCTGGCAGAGATTTGCTTATTAAGTTTAGAGGTTAGCAGTGTCCTTGACATGTGCTGCCAGAAGCCGGCTATAGTGAGTCATCAAAGCTAATGGGGGAAGCATGGACAATTTAATCTAGACTGGAGAGCTCTTGATCTCTGATGGTGCCCACTCAGTGGGCCTTTGTTGTCAAATAGAGCCCACTCAAGATGTTAGGGGCAGATTGCAGTGATAGAGCATAGCAGAGTGCTATCCAGCAAAAAGAGTTGTTAGTCTCCTCCAAAAGCCCCCTGAATGTTCAAAAATCCAGCAATCAGTGGAGGGTTTGTTGAAATGGGACTGTGTTTAACTTTATGGTTTGATGGCAAAATTGACCAGTTGGCGGCCGCTGCATAAGGCAATAATTGGAGGAGATTTTATTGTCACAATCTGGTGTTTTGCAAACAAACAGCAAATAATTTTCACGGAAATGCCGTCCCAGGCTGGTGGGGGAAGGTGATGAGAGAGACAAGCCATTTTCTAGATATTATTTCCTGCTAAAGACATGCACACGCAAACATAAATAAACATGTTAATCCCATCAACAGATGCAATGTTTATGTATTCATAATGATCTTGACCCTCAGGTGATATTTCCTCTTAGTTCAACAACATCATGTGTGTTGTTTGTGTTTTTTCCCAGGAAAACATGTGGTCTATAGAGGCATGTGGTGGTGTATAGGTCTGACAAACTGACTGTTTCTACAAAGAAGGACGGCTCAAACACAGATGCACCTCTGATGCCTCGGGCCAGTCTGAGCTCATGGTGTGTGCTCGCGGGGATAAACTAGTGGCCTGGCCAAAGAGCGCAGTGTTGCTACACACAATTAAGCCCACACAGGTGAGAAGATCCTCATTTATGCCATTATCTCTTAAACTGACATTTTGCATTAGGGCCAAACTATTTGGAAAAAATATGTAATTGTGATTATTTTGACTGATATTGCGATACGATTCACTATATGGGAGGGAATGATCATTTTTCCATCACTATTCTAATTTTCATTGAAAAAGATATTAAAAATGATCATGGTGTGATTTTATTTTTTTTGCAAGTATCTGTAGTATTTGTAGGCCGGGACATCTCATCAGCACCACAATACTCTATTCAGAATTGTATTTAAAAAAAATAATAATAATTTGTAATAATAATAACAAATATTGTGCCTCCTGCGATTTGGATATTGCACTAGTCCATATGCAATTTGAATAACATTCTGATTGTTTAGCCCTATTTCACATGCAGGATGTTCATATTAAATTCCCCAATTTAGTTTTTATGTGAAGTTTTTCCGTCTGTATGTTCTCTTAACATCCCTGTGTTTTGTTTAGGATGTCGTGGGCCAGAGGCCTCTTCGTAGGCAGAGTGGATGAACGAAAGACGGCATGGGGAGAGCGCAATGGCAAAAAAAGGAAGGACAGCTCGTCGTTGTGCAACCCACACTACATGAGCTGCCTGAGGGACCCTGAGGACCTGGAGCTCCCTAATGCGGCCCCCCAGCATTACCATTGCGGAGCAGGCACCAGTGGGGGCAACTTTGGCTTGCGTTGTGGTTGGCAGGAGGACCACTACGGGAAGAGGATGGGTGGCGGGGATCTGGGTCTAAAGGCTGTGGACCTGGGCTTTGAAGATGGCGAGCTGAAGGGCAGGAAAGGGGAGGAATTAGGGGAATTAGCAGAGGGAGGCTGCAAGGCGATGTCTGCTGCAGACTGCTGGATGCGGGTTATGTGGGTTTTCCAATCTAAAAAATTTCAGTCCGCCAAGCTGGAGCGTTTATACCAGCGCTACTTCTTCAGACTCAACCAGAGCTCTCTGACCATGCTGATGGGGGTGCTAGTGCTAGTGTGTGGGGTCATGATGACCTTCCACTGCATCCACACGACTCCCGACGTGGCCTACGTCTCGGTACTCTCTGTGGCCATGGCTCTCTTCCTGGCCATGATGGTGGTGTGCAACCGCAACGGCTTCCACCAGGACTACATGTGGATTGTGAGCTACCTGGTGATCGGGGTGCTGATTGTAGTGCAGGTTTTTGGGGTGCTGATGGTGTACCCCCCCAGTGCCTCAGAGGGCATCTGGTGGACGGTCTTCTTCATCTACATTATCTACACGCTGCTGCCGGTCAGAATGAGAGCTGCTGTGGTTAGCGGAGCCGTGCTGTCCACCATACACCTAGTGACCGCCTGGCAGCTCAACCAAGAGTACAAGTTCATCTTCAAACAGGTAAGTGACAGCAGGAATAACTCGGAGCAACAGATTCGATCTGACAAATGAATGGAGGGAGATATTCGCTCGAGTCTGTTAGTTTGCGTTAGGTTTGTGCAATATGGATATTATTCTATCACGGTACATTTCATTGTGATATCAACATCTGTATAGTAATTAGAGCTGACATGATTAATCTGCAACTCTTTTGGTAACCAATTTATCATTTGAATCACATTTAAAGCAAATATTTGTGGGTATGCCAGTTTAAATGTGACTATTTATTGCTTTTTTTCCCGTTTCATACAATTGTAATCTGAGTGCCTTTGGGTTTTGGACTGATGTCAAGATGTCACCTTGGGCTCTTGCACACTGTGGTATGATTTTCACAAATTTCTGACATTTTATAGACAAAACAACTAATCTATTAATCATTGAAAAAAAAAAAAAAATGAGAAAACAGACTCATTAATCAACAAGAAGGGCACTCGAGAGCACAGACATCTCGCAATTTTAACAAAAGAGAAAAATTCGGATCCGCTCCAAAATGTAACGGGTTCTTCCCTGGCCCATGCTCCACCTTTCCAACAAGTTTCATGAAAAATGAGCCAGTAGTTTTGCCGTAATCCTGCTGATAAACAAACAAACCGCACTGAAAACATAACCTTGTTGGCAGAGTTGCAGCCCTGATAGTGATATTCTACATTTTCTATTTCTAAATTGAAAAGGTATTTACACATGAAATGATACATGAAGAAGACATGAACCTCTGACAAATCTTCATCACATTGATGCAGAAAATCCAATATTACCATAAAGCATTCTTGCTTATTGATTTGCAACAATTCCCACAGTCCCATACCAGCAGTAGTCAAGTGAACAGGCCGAATGTGACGGGTTCACAATATTTTTCAAGTCTGCCTTAATAAAAAAATAGTGAAATTATTCCTCCTGTCAATACTTGTCGCTTCCTAAAGCAATTTCAATGTAAGCAGTGGGAGATGAAAGTTTTGTGAAAAAATTCATTCCGAAGTTCTGACTTAGACAAATGAAGTGGGAATTTTCCAAAGTTAGGGTCTTTCTAGTACAACATTCCCATAATAATTTCACATTAAAAATACTTGTCCAACTGCTGAAGCCTCTTATCAATTTTGGCAGAACAAAATGCATATTTTCTTTTTACAAATTGAGGACTGTGAACGTTGTTCCCCATCACACAAACTCTCTTCATGGCTAGCATTGACAGGGAGAACAATAACTGCGGCCAATAACTAATTTATTGTACATTTGGACATGTGAGTATTGTTTTAAGAATCAATCCTTCTATGGTTTTAAAAAAGAAAAACAACAATGCGTTTTGTAAAATGTTATTCTTGATATGTCTTTTTAGACTATAGTTGCTGCTAAATACACAGCCATCTCTGAAAAGGAAAGTGAACATTTATATTCATGAGAAAACAAGACGCATGTCTCAGACTCGTGCTGGTCAGGGCCAACTATTATCACCATACAATGAGCACAATGTTGTTACTGTATTCACAAGTGGCAACGCCCTACTTTCTCTTCCCATCAATATAGGACGAACAGTGTTCAGACTCCTAACCCCTTTTCCATGTCAAAGGTGCCGTACTAAAAGTAGATGGTGCTGTAGATCTCTGCTGTATTTCAAATGAGATTTTTAATGAGCCTATGTTTTGTGCTGTAGGGCAGCTATTGGCAGCTCTGTTGGGGTTTGTGGAAGGTCATCTGGGTTGAATGAGCCCGTTTAGCTGCATTGTGGAGGAATATCATGGTAATGTAGCATGGTGCCATTCAGGCCTCAATTCCCTAAAACAAGGAGGCTATTGTAGTAAAATGAAACAGGGTGGGGTGGGATACTCGGATTGTGCAATGAATTAGATGGAAAACAGGACGATTACTTCTTCGTATTGGAGGCTGAGGAAAAAAAAAATCTAAACAGAATTATAAATTGACTAATGGCTGCAGCTCCCAAAACATTGGAATTATTTGTTCATTAGTTTATTCTTTTTGTATGTGGTGTTAGCTCCTCACTGATTTCCTTATAACATCAGTGTGTTTGTGGTAATAAGATTTACACTCTATCAGGTTGTAATATTAAATTCTACTTCTGCTAAACCTCTAATACAGAAGTAATGAATGACCTTTTGTAGGTCCGCAACTAACCGTGTATTTTTCACTAACAGTTAATGTGTTGACTATATTTTCGATTATTTGATTATTCCATTATATGTCAGAAAAGTTTCCAGTTGCTTTTTAACCAATACCGTTAAAGTTGCAATAATCTAAAACTGGGAAAAGGTGCAAACTCTGATATTTTAAAGACCGGAACCAGCAAATGTTTGGCATTTTTCCTTGACGGACAACATCAACAATGTCTTTATCTAGTATTCAATAATCAACTTATAATTTCAGCACCAAACCTTTACGTAAAATATGTTTTTTAAAAAAAAAATGTAACCAGTCTTGGCCATTGATACAATTGTCCTATTACACAGGAAAAGCACAGATTATTGATGGCTGAATTCCATTTAGCTGCTTCACTTTCAGGGTCCTGGTTCATGCTGGCTCACTTAAATAGATCTAAGCCACCATTATTGTTTTTATTTTATGTTATGCCTGTGATTTACCAAAATGACAACTATAACTATGAAAAGGGTTGTTCCCCTTTATTCCTTTTTATTGTATTGTATGTATCTCACTGCCATTTAATTGGTGCCTTAGGTCAACCTTCCAATAACAGCTGTGTAGTGTAGTGCAAGAATTTAATTTGTAGTGTTTTCAGTGGGGAATGATGGTGTCCCATGGTAGCCTAAATGCTTTTCAGAGGCCTTTACACCGTCACAAGAATGAAAGAATGAAATCACAAACTTAAATGCATGAATGTTTCCTTTTTAAAGTGGTCATGTTTGAAGACGATGCCAAAAAAGAACCTCAAAAACACACATGGGTTGAACTCTGTAACTCTCGAAAGACATGTGATTGGTTTCAAACATTACTATTAAGCAACCAGATGAATGTGGAGCCACTCTGAATAAGGCAATATTGACATAACTCCACTGGTCCAGTGAGCTTGTGTGTTAAGTACCCATGCCCCAGACCAGACAGGGTGACTACAGGCGCATTGGTCTGTTGTCTCTGTGTACTCCAGTCCTGGTGTTCGGATGATGGACTGCTGCCCTGCCTGCAGGCTTGGACCCCCAACTCCCCACGTTCCAGTTCTCTAAGCAATCAATGATGGGACATTGGCCTTGCACTGTTCGGCTAGAGGGTCTGTCTCTCTCTCTC